>OX326956.1:71559086-71822618 GCA_946800325.1 Luzula sylvatica | reverse complement strand
CATGTCTAAAACGAAAAAAATATATAATTTTCCTCTTTTCCTAAAAAAAACTCCAAAATGAAAGACTAACACATGCGAATTTATATTTTTTTGTTGAACAATTTGAAAAATATGCAAAAACTGGAGTTTAACACCTTCAAAAATATTAATAATCATATTTTTCTAATAAATGTCAAAATTGATGTATAAAATGAACAAAATTCTTAATTTTCATGTTTTCCTCAAAAGAACTCTAAAATTGAAGACTAACCCGTGCGAATTTCGATTCTTTTTGTTTTAAAAAGGTGAAAAGATTGCCAAAAGTGAAGTGTAACACCTTCAAAAATTTCAATTCAAGTTGTTTTCTAATAAATTAAAAAATTCATGTCTAAACCGAACAAAATACATAATTTTCGTGTTTTCCTAAAAAAACTCCAAAATGAAAGACTAACAAATGCGAATTTCAATTTTTTGGTTGAACAATTTGAAAAAAATATAAAAAGTGGAGTTTAACACATTCAAAAATATTAATTATCATATGTTTCTAATAATTGTCAAAATTGATGTCTAAAACGAACTAAATACTTAATTTTCATGTTTTCATCAAAAGAACTCCGAAATAGAAGACTAACACATGCGAATTTATATTCTTTTTGTCTAAAAAATGTGAAAAGAATGCCAAAAGTGAAGTCTAACACCTTAAAAAATATGAATTATCATATTTTCACATAAATGTCAAAATTGATGTCTAAAATATACAAAATACTTATTGTTCATGTTTTCCTCAAAAGAACTCCGAAATAGGAGACTGACACATGTGAATTTATATTCTTTTTGTTTAAAAAAGGTGAAAAGAATGACAAAAGTGAAGTCTAACGCCTTAAAAAATATAAATTATCATTGTTTTCTAATAAATTCCAAAATTCAAGTTTAAAACGAACAAAATACATAATTTTCATATTTTCCTAAAAAAACTCCAAATGAAAGACTAACACATGCGAATTTATATTTTTTTGTTGAACAATTTGAAAAAAATACAAAAAGTGGAGTTTGACACCATCAAAAATATTAATTATCATATTTTTCTCATAAATGTCAAAATTGATGACTAAAACGAACAAAATACTTAATTTTCATGTTTTCGTCAAAACAACTCCAAAATTGAAGACTAACACATGCGAATTAATATTCTTTTTGTTTAAAAAAGGTGAAAAGAATGCAAAAAGTGAAGTCTAACACCTTCAAAAATATCAATTCTAGTTGTTTTCTATTAAATTCCAAAATTCATGTCTAAAACGAACAAAATACATAATTTTCATGTTTTCCTAAAAAAACTCCAAAATGGAAGACTAACACATGCGAATTTGTATTTTTTTGTAGAACAATTTGAAAAAAATACAAAAAGTGGAGTTTAACACATTCAAAAATATTAGTTATCATATTTTTCTAATAATTTTCAAAATTGATGTTTAAAATGAACAAAATACATAATTTTCATCTTTTCCAAAAAAAACTCCAAAATGAAAGACTAACACATGCGAATTTATATATTTTTTGTTTAAAAAAGGTGAAAAGAATGCCAAAAGTGAAGTCTAACACCTTCAAAAATCTGAATTATCATATTTTTCTAATAAATGTCAAAATTGATGTCTAAAATATACAAAATACTTAATGTTCATGTTTTCCTCAAAAGAACTCCGAAATAGGAGACTGACACATGTTAATTTATATTCTTTTTGTTTAAAAAAAGGTGAAAAGAATGACAAAAGTGAAGTCTAACACCTAAAAAAATATAAATTATCATTGTTTTCTAATAAATTCCAAAATTCATGCATAAAACGAACAAAATACATAATTTTCATCTTTTCCAAAAAAAACTCCAAAATGAAAGACTAACACATGCGAATTTATATTTTTTTGTTGAACAATTTGAAAAAAATACAAAAAGTGGAGTTTAACACCTTCAAAAATATTAATAATAATATTTTTCTAATAAATGTCAAAATTCATATCTAAAATGAACGAAATACTTAATTTTCATGTTTTGATCAAAAGAACTCCAAAATTGATGACTAACACATGCGAATTAATATTCTTTTTGTTTAAAAAAGGTGAAAAGAATGACAAAAGTGAAGTCTAACACCTTCAAAAATATTAATTATCATATTTTTCTCATAAATGTCAAAATTGATGACTAAAATGTACAAAATACTTAATTTTCATGTTTTCGTCAAAACAACTCCAAAATTGAAGACTAACACATGCGAATTAATATTCTTTTTGTTTAAAAAAGGTGAAAAGAATGCAAAAAGTGAAGTCTAACACCTTCAAAAATATCAATTCTAGTTGTTTTCTATTAAATTCCAAAATTCATGTCTAAAATGAACAAAATACATAATTTTCGTGTTTTCCTAAAAAAAACTCCAAAATGAAAGACTAACACATGCGAATTTCTATTTTTTTTCTTGGAACAATTTGAAAAAAATACAAAAAGCGGAGTTTAACGAATTCAAAAATATTAATTATCATATTTTTCTAATAATTGTCAAAATTGATGTCTAAAACGAATAAAATACTTAATTTTCATGTTTTCATCGAAAGAACTCCGAAATAGAAGACTAACACATGTGAATTTATATTCTTTTTGTTTAAAAAAGGTGAAAAGAATGACAAAAGTGAAGTAACACCTTCAAAAATATTAATTATCATATTTTTCTCATAAATGTCAAAATTGATGACTAAAATGAACAAAATACTTAATTTTCATGTTTTCGTCAAAACAACTCCAAAATTGAAGACTAACACATGCGAATTAATATTCTTTTTGTTTAAAAAAGTCGAAAAGAATGACAAAAGTGTAGTCTAACACCTTCAAAAATATCAATTCTAATTTTTTTCTAATAAATTCCAAAATTCATGTCTAAAACGAACAAAATACATAATTTTCATGTTTCCCTAAAAAAACTCCAAAATGAAAGACCAACACATGCGAATTTCTATTTTTTGGTTGAACAATTTGAAAAAAATACAAAAAGTGGAGTTTAACACATTCAAAAATATTAATTATCATATTTTTCTAATAATTGTCAAAATTGATGTCTAAAACGATCAAAATACTTGATTTTCACGTATTCATCAAAAATTCAAAAATTCAAACATACAAAAAGTCTTTCATTGTTTTCTAATAAATTCAAAAATTCATTTCTAAAAGGAACAAAATACATAATTTTCATGTTTTCCAAAAAAAAAACTCCAAAATGAAAGACTAACACGTGCAAATTTCTATTTTTTTTGTTGGAAGAATTTGAAAAAAATAAAAAAAGTGGAGTTTAATACCTTCAAAAATATTAATTATCATATTTTTCTAATAAATGTCAAAATTGATGTCTAAAACGAACAAAATACTTAATTTTGATGTTTTCATCAAAAGAACCCCGAAATAGAAGACTAACACATGTGAATTTATATTCTTTTTGTTTAATAAAGGTGAAAATAATGCAAAAAGTGAAGTCTAACACCTTCAATAATATTTTTTTCATCAAAAGAACTCCCAAATAGAAGATTAACACATGCCAATTTATAATCTTTTTGTTTAAAAAAGGTGAAAAGAATGACAAAAATGAAGCCTAGCACCTTCAAAAGTGTCAATTGTCATTGTTTTCTAATATATTCCAAAATTCATGTCTAAAATGAACAAAATACATAATTTTCATGTTTTCCGAATAAATCTCCAAAATGAAAGACTAACACATGCGAATTTCTATTTTTTGGTTGAACAATTTGAAAAAAATACAAAAAGTGGAGTTTAACACTTTAAAAAAAATTAATTATCATATTTTTCTAATAAATGTCATAATTGATCTCTAAAACGAACAAAATTCTTAATTTTCATGTATTCATCAAAAGAACTCCGAAATAGAAAACTAACACATGCGAATTTATATTCTTTTTGTTTAAAAAAGGTGAAAATTATGACAAAAGTGAAGTCTAACACCTTCAAAAATATCAATTATCATGGTTTACTAATAAATTCTAAAATTCATGTCTAAAACGAACAAAATACATAATTTTCATGTTTTCCTAAAAAAAAACTCCAAAATGAAAGACTAACACATGCGAATTTCTATTTTTTTGTTGAACAATTTGACAAAAATACAAAAAGTGGAGTTTAACACATTCAAAAATATTAATTATCATATTTTTCTAATAAATGTCAAAATTGAAGTCTAAAACGAACAAAATACTTAATTTTCATGTTTTCATCAAAAGAACTCCGAAATAAAAGACTGACACATGCGAATTTATATTCTTTTTGTTTAAAAAAGGTGAAAAGAATGCCAAAAGTGAAGTCTAACACCTTCCAAAATATTAATTATCATATTTTTCAAATAAATGTCAAAATTGATGTCTAAAATGAACAAAATACATAATTTTCATGTTTTCCTCAAAAGAACTCCAAAATAGAAGACTAATGCATGCGAATTTATATTCTTTTTGTTTAAAAAAGGTGAAAAGAATTAAAAAAAAGTGAAGTCTTACACCTTCAAAAATATCAATTATCATTGTTTTGTAATAAATTGTAAAATTCATGTCTAAAACGAACAAAATACATAATTTTCATGTTTTCCTAAAAAAAACTCCAAAATGAAAGACTAACACATGCGAATTTCTATTTTTTTGTTGAACAATTTGAAACAATACAAAAAGTGGAGTTTAACACATTCAAAAATATTAATTATCATATTTTTCTAATAATTGTGAAAATTGATGTCTAAAACGAACAAAATACTTAATTTTCATGCATTCATCAAAAGAACTCTGAAATAGAAGACTAACACATGCGAATTTATATTCATTTTGTTTAAAAAAGGCGAAAAGAATGCCAAAAGTGAAGTCTAACACCATCAAAAATATCAATTCTAATTGTTTTCTAATAAATTCCGAAATTGATGTCTAAAACGAACAAAATACTTAATTTTCATGTTTTCATCAAAAGAACTCCAAAATTGAAGACTAACACATGCGAATTTCTATTCTTTTTGTTTAAAAAAGGTGTAAAGAATGACAAAAGTGAAGTCTAACACCTTCAAAAATATTAATTATCATATTTTTCCAATAAATGTCAAAATTGATGTCTATAATGTACAAAATAGTTAATTTTCATGTTTTCCTCAAACGAACTCCAAAATTGAAGACTAACACATGCGAATTTCTATTCTTTTTGTTTAAAAAAGGTGAAAAGAATGACAAAAGTGAAGTCTAACACCTTAAAAATATCAATTATCATTGTTTTCTAATAAATTCCAAAATACATATCTAAAACGAACAAAATACATAATTTTCATCTTTTCCCAAAAAAACTCAAAAATGAAAGACTAACACATGCGAATTTCTATTTTTTTGTTGAACAATTTGAAAAAAAATACAAAAAGTGGAGTTCAATACTTATCATATTTTTCTAATAAATATCGAAATTGATGTCTAAAACGAACAAAATACTCAATTTTCATGTTTTCATCAAAACAACTCCAAAATAGAAGACTAACACATGCGAATTTATATTCTTTTTGTTTAAAAAAGGTGAAAAGATTGCCAAAAGTGAAGTCTAACACCTTAAAAAATATGAATTATCATATTTTTCTAATAAATGTCAAAATTGATGTCTAAAATATACAAAATACTTAATGTTCATGTTTTCCTCAAAAGAACTCCGAAATAGGAGACTGACACATGTGAATTTATATTCTTTTTGTTTAAAAAAGGTGAAAAGAATGACAAAAGTGAAGTCTAACACCTTTAAAAATATAAATTATCATTGTGTTCTAATAAATTCCAAAATTCATGTTTACAACGAACAAAATACATAATTTTCATCTTTTCCTAAAAAAACTCCAAAATGAAAGACTAACACATGCGAATTTATATTTTTTTGTTGAACAATTTGAAAAAAATACAAAAAGTGGAGTTTAACACATTAAAAAATATTAATTATCATATTTTTCTAATAAATGTCAAAATTGATGTCTAAAACGAACAAAATACTTAATTTTCATGTTTTCATCAAAACAACTCCGAAATAGAAGACTAACACATGTGAATTTATAATATTTTTGTTTAAAAAAGGTGAAAAGAATGCCAAAAGTGAAGTCTGACACCTTCAAAAATATCAATTATTATTGTTTTCTAATAGATTGTAAAATTCATTTGTAAAACGAACAAAATACATAATTTTCATGTTTTCCTAAAAAAACTCCAAAATGAAAGACTAACACATGCGAATTTCTATTTTTTTGATGAACAATTTGAAAAAAATACAAAATGTGGAGTTTAACACATTAAAAAACATTAATTATCATATTTTTCTAATAAATGTCAAAATTGAAGTCTAAAACGAACAAAATATTTAATTTTCATGTATTCATCAAAAGAACTCCGAAATAGAAGACTAACACATGCGAATTTATATTCTTTTTGTTTAAAAAAGGTGAAAAGAATGCCAAAAGTCAATTCTAACACCTTCCAAAATATTAATTATCATACTTTTCAAATAAATGTCAAAATTGATGTCTAAAACGAACAAAATACATAATTTTCATGTTTTTCTCAAAAGAACTCCAAAATTGAAGATTAACACATGCGAATTTATAATTTTTTTGTTTAAAAAACGTGAGAAGAATGACAAAAGTGAAGTTTAACACCTTAAAAAATATCAATTCTAATTGTTTTCTAATAAATTCCAAAATTCATGTCTAAAACGAAAAAAATATATAATTTTCCTCTTTTCCTAAAAAAAACTCCAAAATGAAAGACTAACACATGCGAATTTATATTTTTTTGTTGAACAATTTGAAAAATATGCAAAAACTGGAGTTTAACACCTTCAAAAATATTAATAATCATATTTTTCTAATAAATGTCAAAATTGATGTATAAAATGAACAAAATTCTTAATTTTCATGTTTTCCTCAAAAGAACTCTAAAATTGAAGACTAACCCGTGCGAATTTCGATTCTTTTTGTTTTAAAAAGGTGAAAAGATTGCCAAAAGTGAAGTGTAACACCTTCAAAAATTTCAATTCAAGTTGTTTTCTAATAAATTAAAAAATTCATGTCTAAACCGAACAAAATACATAATTTTCGTGTTTTCCTAAAAAAACTCCAAAATGAAAGACTAACAAATGCGAATTTCAATTTTTTGGTTGAACAATTTGAAAAAAATATAAAAAGTGGAGTTTAACACATTCAAAAATATTAATTATCATATGTTTCTAATAATTGTCAAAATTGATGTCTAAAACGAACTAAATACTTAATTTTCATGTTTTCATCAAAAGAACTCCGAAATAGAAGACTAACACATGCGAATTTATATTCTTTTTGTCTAAAAAATGTGAAAAGAATGCCAAAAGTGAAGTCTAACACCTTAAAAAATATGAATTATCATATTTTCACATAAATGTCAAAATTGATGTCTAAAATATACAAAATACTTATTGTTCATGTTTTCCTCAAAAGAACTCCGAAATAGGAGACTGACACATGTGAATTTATATTCTTTTTGTTTAAAAAAGGTGAAAAGAATGACAAAAGTGAAGTCTAACACCTTAAAAAATATAAATTATCATTGTTTTCTAATAAATTCCAAAATTCAAGTTTAAAACGAACAAAATACATAATTTTCATATTTTCCTAAAAAAACTCCAAATGAAAGACTAACACATGCGAATTTATATTTTTTTGTTGAACAATTTGAAAAAAATACAAAAAGTGGAGTTTGACACCATCAAAAATATTAATTATCATATTTTTCTCATAAATGTCAAAATTGATGACTAAAACGAACAAAATACTTAATTTTCATGTTTTCGTCAAAACAACTCCAAAATTGAAGACTAACACATGCGAATTAATATTCTTTTTGTTTAAAAAAGGTGAAAAGAATGCAAAAAGTGAAGTCTAACACCTTCAAAAATATCAATTCTAGTTGTTTTCTATTAAATTCCAAAATTCATGTCTAAAACGAACAAAATACATAATTTTCATGTTTTCCTAAAAAAACTCCAAAATGGAAGACTAACACATGCGAATTTGTATTTTTTTGTAGAACAATTTGAAAAAAATACAAAAAGTGGAGTTTAACACATTCAAAAATATTAGTTATCATATTTTTCTAATAATTTTCAAAATTGATGTTTAAAACGAACAAAATACATAATTTTCATCTTTTCCAAAAAAAACTCCAAAATGAAAGACTAACACATGCGAATTTATATTTTTTTTGTTTAAAAAAGGTGAAAAGAATGCCAAAAGTGAAGTCTAACACCTTCAAAAATCTGAATTATCATATTTTTCTAATAAATGTCAAAATTGATGTCTAAAATATACAAAATACTTAATGTTCATGTTTTCCTCAAAAGAACTCCGAAATAGGAGACTGACACATGTTAATTTATATTCTTTTTGTTTAAAAAAAGGTGAAAAGAATGACAAAAGTGAAGTCTAACACCTAAAAAAATATAAATTATCATTGTTTTCTAATAAATTCCAAAATTCATGCATAAAACGAACAAAATACATAATTTTCATCTTTTCCAAAAAAAACTCCAAAATGAAAGACTAACACATGCGAATTTATATTTTTTTGTTGAACAATTTGAAAAAAATACAAAAAGTGGAGTTTAACACCTTCAAAAATATTAATAATAATATTTTTCTAATAAATGTCAAAATTCATATCTAAAATGAACGAAATACTTAATTTTCATGTTTTGATCAAAAGAACTCCAAAATTGATGACTAACACATGCGAATTAATATTCTTTTTGTTTAAAAAAGGTGAAAAGAATGACAAAAGTGAAGTCTAACACCTTCAAAAATATTAATTATCATATTTTTCTCATAAATGTCAAAATTGATGACTAAAATGTACAAAATACTTAATTTTCATGTTTTCGTCAAAACAACTCCAAAATTGAAGACTAACACATGCGAATTAATATTCTTTTTGTTTAAACAAGGTGAAAAGAATGCAAAAAGTGAAGTCTAACACCTTCAAAAATATCAATTCTAGTTGTTTTCTATTAAATTCCAAAATTCATGTCTAAAATGAACAAAATACATAATTTTCGTGTTTTCCTAAAAAAAACTCCAAAATGAAAGACTAACACATGCGAATTTCTATTTTTTTTCTTGGAACAATTTGAAAAAAATACAAAAAGCGGAGTTTAACGAATTCAAAAATATTAATTATCATATTTTTCTAATAATTGTCAAAATTGATGTCTAAAACGAATAAAATACTTAATTTTCATGTTTTCATCGAAAGAACTCCGAAATAGAAGACTAACACATGTGAATTTATATTCTTTTTGTTTAAAAAAGGTGAAAAGAATGACAAAAGTGAAGTAACACCTTCAAAAATATTAATTATCATATTTTTCTCATAAATGTCAAAATTGATGACTAAAATGAACAAAATACTTAATTTTCATGTTTTCGTCAAAACAACTCCAAAATTGAAGACTAACACATGCGAATTAATATTCTTTTTGTTTAAAAAAGGTGAAAAGAATGCAAAAAGTGAAGTCTAACACCTTCAAAAATATCAATTCTAGTTGTTTTCTATTAAATTCCAAAATTCATGTCTAAAATGAACAAAATACATAATTTTCGTGTTTTCCTAAAAAAAACTCCAAAATGAAAGACTAACACATGCGAATTTCTATTTTTTTTCTTGGAACAATTTGAAAAAATACAAAAAGTGGAGTTTAACGAATTCAAAAATATTAATTATCATATTTTTCGCATAATTGTCAAAATTGATGTCTAAAACGAATAAAATACTTAATTTTCATGTTTTCATCAAAAGAACTCCGAAATAGAAGACTAACACATGTGAATTTATATTCTTTTTGTTTAAAAAAGGTGAAAAGAGTGACAAAAGTGAAGTCTAACACCTTCAAAAATATTAATTATCATATTTTTCTCATAAATGTCAAAATTGATGACTAAAATGTAGAAAATACTTAATTTTCATGTTTTCGTCAAAAGAACTCCAAAATTGAAGACTAACACATGCGAATTTCAATACTTTTTGTTTAAAAAAGGTGAAAAAATGACAAAAGTGAAGTCTAGCACCTTCAAAAATATCAATTATCGTTGTTTTCTAATAAATTCCCAAATTCATGTCTAAAACGAACAAAGTACATAATTTTCATATTTTCCTAAAAAAACTCCAAAATGAAAGACTAACACATGCGGATTTCTATTTTTTGGTTGAACAATTTGAAAAAAATACAAAAAGTGGAGTTTAACACATTCAAATGTATTAATTATCATATTTTTCTAATAATTGTCAAAATTGATGTCTAAAATGAAAAAAATACTTAATTTTCATGTTTTCATCAAAAGAACTCCGAAATAGAAGACTAACACATGCGAATTTATATTCTTTTTGTTTAAAAAATGTGAAAAGAATGCTAAAAGTTAAGTCTAACACCTTCAAAAATATTAATTATCATATTTTTCTAATAAATGTCAAAATAGATGTCTAAAAAGAACAAAATACTTAATTTTCACGTTTTTCTCAAAAGAACTCCAAAATTGAAGACTTACACATGCGAATTTCTATTCATTTTGTTTAAAAAGTGTGATAAGAATGACAAAAGTGAAGTCTAACACCATAAAAAATATTAATTATCATATTTTTCTAATAAATATCAAAATTGATGTCCAAAAAGAACAAAATATTTTATTTTCATGTTTTTCTCAATAGAACTCCAAAATTGAAGACAAACACATGCGGATTTCTATTCTTTTTGTTTAAAAAATGTGATAAGAATGACAAAAGTGAAGTCTAACACCTTAAAATATATCAATTGTCATTGTTTTCTAATAAATTCTTAAATTCATGTCTAAAACGAACAAAATAAATAATTTTCATGTTTTCCTAAAAAAAACTCCAAAATGAAAGACTAACACATGCGAATTTCTATTTCTTTTGTTGGAACAATTTGAAAAAAATACAAAAAGTGGAGTTTAAGAGCTTCAAAAATATTAATTATCATATTTTTCTAATAAATGTCAAAATTGATATCTAAAATGAACATAATACTTAACTTTCATGTTTTCCTCAAAAGAACTACAAAATTGAAGACTAACACATGCGAATTTCTATTTTTTTTGTTTGAAAGAGGTGAAAAGAATGACAAAAGTGAAGTCTAACACCTTCAAAAATATCAATTATAATAGTTTTCTAATAAGTTCCAAAATTCATGTCTAAAACGAACAAAATACATAATTTTCATCTTTTCCTAAAAAAAACTCCAAAATGAAAGACTAACACATGCGAATTTATATTTTTTTGTTGAACAATTTGAAAAAAATACAAAAAGTGGAGTTTAAAACCTTCAAAAATATTAATTATCATATTTTTCTAATAAATGTCAAAATTAATGTCTAAAACGAACAAAATACTTAATTTTCATGTTTTCATCAAAAGAACTCCAAAATAGAAGACTAACACATGCGAATCAATATTCTTTTTGTTTAAAAAAGGTGAAAAGAATGCCAAAAGTGAAGTCTAACACCTTCAAAAATATTAATTAACATATTTTTCTAATAAATGTCAAAATTGATGTCTAAAATGTACAAAACACTTAATTTTCTTGTTTTCGTCGAAAGAAGTCCAAAATTGAAGACTAACACAAGCGAATTTCAATTCTTTTTGTTTAAAAAGTTCAAAAGAATGACAAAAGTGAAGTCTAACACCTTCAAAAATATCAATTATCATTGTTTTCTAATAAATTCCAAAATTCATGTCTTAGACGAACGAAATACATAATTTTCATCTTTTCCTAAAAAAAACTACAAAATGAAAGAATAACAGATACGAATTTCTTATTTTTTGTTGAACAATTTGAAAAAAATACGAAAAGTGGAGTTTAACACATTCAAAAATATTAATTATCATATTTTTCTAATAAATGTCAAAATTGATTTCTAAAACGAACAAAATACTTAATTTTCATGTTTTCATGAAAAGAACTCTGAAATAGAAGACTAACACATGTGAATTTATATTCTTTTTGTTTAAAAAAGGCGAAAAGAATGACAAAAGTGAAGTCTAACACCTTAAAAAATATAAATTATCATTGTTTTCTAATAAATTCCAAAATTCATGTTTAAAACGAACAAAATACATAATTTTCATCTTTTCCTAAAAAAACTCCAAAATGAAAGACTAACACATGCGAATTTATATTTTTTTGTTGAACAATTTCAAAAAAATACAAAAAGTCGAGTTTAACACCTTCAAAAATATTAATAATAATAATTTTCTAATAAATGTCAAAATTGAAATCTAAAATGAACGAAATACTTAATTTTCATGTTTTGATCAAAAGAACTCCAAAATAGAAGACTAACACATGCGAATTAATATTCTTTTTGTTTAAAAAAGGTGAAAAGAATGCAAAAAGTGAAGTCTAACACCTTAAAAAATATCAATTCTAGTTGTTTTCTATTAAATTCCAAAATTCATGTCTAAAATGAACAAAATACATAATTTTCGTGTTTTCCTAAAAAAAACTCCAAAATGAAAGACTAACACCTGCGAATTTCTATTTTTTTTTTTGGAACAATTTGAAAAAAATACAAAAAGTGGAGTTTAACACATTCAAAAATATTAATTATCATATTTTTCTAATAAATGTCAAAATTGATGTCTAGAACGAACAAAATACTTAATTTTCATGTTTTCATCAAAACAACTCCGAAATAGAAGACTAACACATGTGAATTTATATTCTTTTTGTTTAAAAAAGGTGAAAAGATTGCGAAAAGTGAAGTCTAACACCTTGAAAAATATTAATTATGATATTTTTCTAATAAATGTCAAAATTGATATATAAAAGGAACAAAATACTTCATTTTCATGTTTTTCTCAAAAGAACTCCAAAATTGAAGATTAACACATGCGAATTTATAATCTTTTTGTTTAAAAAAGGTGAAAAGAATGACAAACGTGAAGTCTAACACCTTCAAAAATATCAATTATCATTGTTTTCTAATAGATTGTAAAATTCATTTCTAAAACCAACAAAATACATAATTTTCCTGTTTTCCTAAAAAAACTCCAAAATGAAAGACTAACACATGCGAATTTCTATTTTTTTGATGAACAATTTGAAAAAAATACAAAATGTGGAGTTTAACACATTAAAAAATATTAATTATCATATTTTTCTAATAAATGTCAAAATTGAAGTCTAAAACGAACAAAATATTTAATTTTCATGTATTCATCAAAAGAACTCCGAAATAGAAGACAAACACATGCGAATTTATATTCTTTTTGTTTAAAAAAGGTGAAAAGAATGCCAAAAGTCAAGTCTAACACCTTCCAAAATATTAATTATCATATTTTTCAAATAAATGTCAAAATAGATGACTAAAATGTACAAAACACTTAATTTTCTTGTTTTCGTCAAAAGAAGTCCAAAATTGAAGACTAACACAAGCGAATTTCAATTCTTTTTGTTTAAAAAGTTCAAAAGAATGACAAAAGTGAAGTCTAACACCTTCAAAAATATCAATTATCATTGTTTTCTAATAAATTCCAAAATTCATGTCTTAGACGAACGAAATACATAATTTTCATCTTTTACTAAAAACAAAACTACAAAATGAAAGAATAGCAGATGCAAATTTCTTATTTTTTGTTGAACAATTTGAAAAAAATACGAAAAGTGAAGTTTAACACATTAAAAAATATTAATTATCATATTTTTCTAATAAATGTCAAAATTGATTTCTAAAACGAACAAAATACTTAATTTTCATGTTTTCATGAAAAGAACACCGAAATAGAAGACTAACACATGTGAATTTATATTCTTTTTGTTTAAAAAAGGCGAAAAGAATGACAAAAGTGAAGTCTAACACCTTAAAAAATATAAATTATCATTGTTTTCTAATAAATTCCAAAATTCATGTTTAAAACGAACAAAATACATAATTTTCATCTTTTCCTAAAAAAACTCCAAAATGAAAGACTAACACATGCGAATTTATATTTTTTTGTTGAACAATTTCAAAAAAATACAAAAAGTCGAGTTTAACACCTTCAAAAATATTAATAATAATATTTTTCTAATAAATGTCAAAATTGATATCTAAAATGAACGAAATACTTAATTTTCATGTTTTGATCAAAAGAACTCCAAAATAGAAGACTAACACATGCGAATTAATATTCTTTTTGTTTAAAAAAGGTGAAAAGAATGCAAAAAGTGAAGTCTAACACCTTAAAAAATATCAATTCTAGTTGTTTTCTATTAAATTCCAAAATTCATGTCTAAAATGAACAAAATACATAATTTTCGTGTTTTCCTAAAAAAAACTCCAAAATGAAAGACTAACACCTGCGAATTTCTATTTTTTTTTTTGGAACAATTTGAAAAAAATACAAAAAGTGGAGTTTAACACATTCAAAAATATTAATTATCATATTTTTCTAATAAATGTCAAAATTGATGTCTAGAACGAACAAAATACTTAATTTTCATGTTTTCATCAAAACAACTCCGAAATAGAAGACTAACACATGTGAATTTATATTCTTTTTGTTTAAAAAAGGTGAAAAGATTGCGAAAAGTGAAGTCTAACACCTTGAAAAATATTAATTATGATATTTTTCTAATAAATGTCAAAATTGATATATAAAAGGAACAAAATACTTCATTTTCATGTTTTTCTCAAAAGAACTCCAAAATTGAAGATTAACACATGCGAATTTATAATCTTTTTGTTTAAAAAAGGTGAAAAGAATGACAAACGTGAAGTCTAACACCTTCAAAAATATCAATTATCATTGTTTTCTAATAGATTGTAAAATTCATTTCTAAAACCAACAAAATACATAATTTTCCTGTTTTCCTAAAAAAACTCCAAAATGAAAGACTAACACATGCGAATTTCTATTTTTTTGATGAACAATTTGAAAAAAATACAAAATGTGGAGTTTAACACATTAAAAAATATTAATTATCATATTTTTCTAATAAATGTCAAAATTGAAGTCTAAAACGAACAAAATATTTAATTTTCATGTATTCATCAAAAGAACTCCGAAATAGAAGACAAACACATGCGAATTTATATTCTTTTTGTTTAAAAAAGGTGAAAAGAATGCCAAAAGTCAAGTCTAACACCTTCCAAAATATTAATTATCATATTTTTCAAATAAATGTCAAAATAGATGACTAAAATGTACAAAACACTTAATTTTCTTGTTTTCGTCAAAAGAAGTCCAAAATTGAAGACTAACACAAGCGAATTTCAATTCTTTTTGTTTAAAAAGTTCAAAAGAATGACAAAAGTGAAGTCTAACACCTTCAAAAATATCAATTATCATTGTTTTCTAATAAATTCCAAAATTCATGTCTTAGACGAACGAAATACATAATTTTCATCTTTTACTAAAAACAAAACTACAAAATGAAAGAATAGCAGATGCAAATTTCTTATTTTTTGTTGAACAATTTGAAAAAAATACGAAAAGTGAAGTTTAACACATTAAAAAATATTAATTATCATATTTTTCTAATAAATGTCAAAATTGATTTCTAAAACGAACAAAATACTTAATTTTCATGTTTTCATGAAAAGAACACCGAAATAGAAGACTAACACATGTGAATTTATATTCTTTTTGTTTAAAAAAGGCGAAAAGAATGACAAAAGTGAAGTCTAACACCTTAAAAAATATAAATTATCATTGTTTTCTAATAAATTCCAAAATTCATGTTTAAAACGAACAAAATACATAATTTTCATCTTTTCCTAAAAAAACTCCAAAATGAAAGACTAACACATGCGAATTTATATTTTTTTGTTGAACAATTTCAAAAAAATACAAAAAGTCGAGTTTAACACCTTCAAAAATATTAATAATAATATTTTTCTAATAAATGTCAAAATTGATATCTAAAATGAACGAAATACTTAATTTTCATGTTTTGATCAAAAGAACTCCAAAATAGAAGACTAACACATGCGAATTAATATTCTTTTTGTTTAAAAAAGGTGAAAAGAATGCAAAAAGTGAAGTCTAACACCTTAAAAAATATCAGTTCTAGTTGTTTTCTATTAAATTCCAAAATTCATGTCTAAAATGAACAAAATACATAATTTTCGTGTTTTCCTAAAAAAAACTCCAAAATGAAAGACTAACACCTGCGAATTTCTATTTTGTTTTTTGGAACAATTTGAAAAAAATACAAAAAGTGGAGTTTAACACATTCAAAAATATTAATTATCATATTTTTCTAATAAATGTCAAAATTGATGTCTAGAACGAACAAAATACTTAATTTTCATGTTTTCATCAAAACAACTCCGAAATAGAAGACTAACACATGTGAATTTATATTCTTTTTGTTTAAAAAAGGTGAAAAGATTGCGAAAAGTGAAGTCTAACACCTTGAAAAATATTAATTATGATATTTTTCTAATAAATGTCAAAATTGATATCTAAAAGGAACAAAATACTTAATTTTCATGTTTTTCTCAAAAGAACTCCAAAATTGAAGATTAACACATGCGAATTTATAATCTTTTTGTTTAAAAAAGGTGAAAAGAATGACAAACGTGAAGTCTAACACCTTCAAAAATATCAATTATCATTGTTTTCTAATAGATTGTAAAATTCATTTCTAAAACCAACAAAATACATAATTTTCATGTTTTCCTAAAAAAACTCCAAAATGAAAGACTAACACATGCGAATTTCTATTTTTTTGATGAACAATTTGAAAAAAATACAAAATGTGGAGTTTAACACATTAAAAAATATTAATTATCATATTTTTCTAATAAATGTCAAAATTGAAGTCTAAAACGAACAAAATATTTAATTTTCATGTATTCATCAAAAGAACTCCGAAATAGAAGACAAACACATGCGAATTTATATTCTTTTTGTTTAAAAAAGGTGAAAAGAATGCCAAAAGTCAAGTCTAACACCTTCCAAAATATTAATTATCATATTTTTCAAATAAATGTCAAAATTGATGACTAAAATGTACAAAACACTTAATTTTCTTGTTTTCGTCAAAAGAAGTCCAAAATTGAAGACTAACACAAGCGAATTTCAATTCTTTTTGTTTAAAAAGTTCAAAAGAATGACAAAAGTGAAGTCTAACACCTTCAAAAATATCAATTATCATTGTTTTCTAATAAATTCCAAAATTCATGTCTTAGACGAACGAAATACATAATTTTCATCTTTTACTAAAAAAAAACTACAAAATGAAAGAATAACAGATGCAAATTTCTTATTTTTTGTTGAACAATTTGAAAAAAATACGAAAAGTGAAGTTTAACACATTAAAAAATATTAATTATCATATTTTTCTAATAAATGTCAAAATTGATTTCTAAAACGAACAAAATACTTAATTTTCATGTTTTCATGAAAAGAACACCGAAATAGAAGACTAACACATGTGAATTTATATTCTTTTTGTTTAAAAAAGGCGAAAAGAATGACAAAAGTGAAGTCTAACACCTTAAAAAATATAAATTATCATTGTTTTCTAATAAATTCCAAAATTCATGTTTAAAACGAACAAAATACATAATTTTCATCTTTTCCTAAAAAAACTCCAAAATGAAAGACTAACACATGCGAATTTATATTTTTTTGTTGAACAATTTCAAAAAAATACAAAAAGTCGAGTTTAACACCTTCAAAAATATTAATAATAATATTTTTCTAATAAATGTCAAAATTGATATCTAAAATGAACGAAATACTTAATTTTCATGTTTTGATCAAAAGAACTCCAAAATAGAAGACTAACACATGCGAATTAATATTCTTTTTGTTTAAAAAAGGTGAAAAGAATGCAAAAAGTGAAGTCTAACACCTTAAAAAATATCAATTCTAGTTGTTTTCTATTAAATTCCAAAATTCATGTCTAAAATGAACAAAATACATAATTTTCGTGTTTTCCTAAAAAAAACTCCAAAATGAAAGACTAACACCTGCGAATTTCTATTTTGTTTTTTGGAACAATTTGAAAAAAATACAAAAAGTGGAGTTTAACACATTCAAAAATATTAATTATCATATTTTTCTAATAAATGTCAAAATTGATGTCTAGAACGAACAAAATACTTAATTTTCATGTTTTCATCAAAACAACTCCGAAATAGAAGACTAACACATGTGAATTTATATTCTTTTTGTTTAAAAAAGGTGAAAAGATTGCGAAAAGTGAAGTCTAACACCTTGAAAAATATTAATTATGATATTTTTCTAATAAATGTCAAAATTGATATCTAAAAGGAACAAAATACTTAATTTTCATGTGTTTCTCAAAAGAACTCCAAAATTGAAGATTAACACATGCGAATTTATAATCTTTTTGTTTAAAAAAGGTGAAAAGAATGACAAACGTGAAGTCTAACACCTTCAAAAATATCAATTATCATTGTTTTCTAATAGATTGTAAAATTCATTTCTAAAACCAACAAAATACATAATTTTCATGTTTTCCTAAAAAAACTCCAAAATGAAAGACTAACACATGCGAATTTCTATTTTTTTGATGAACAATTTGAAAAAAATACAAAATGTGGAGTTTAACACATTAAAAAATATTAATTATCATATTTTTCTAATAAATGTCAAAATTGAAGTCTAAAACGAACAAAATATTTAATTTTCATGTATTCATCAAAAGAACTCCGAAATAGAAGACAAACACATGCGAATTTATATTCTTTTTGTTTAAAAAAGGTGAAAAGAATGCCAAAAGTCAAGTCTAACACCTTCCAAAATATTAATTATCATATTTTTCAAATAAATGTCAAAATTGATGTCTAAAATGTACAAAACACTTAATTTTCTTGTTTTCTTCAAAAGAAGTCCAAAATTGAAGACTAACACAAGCGAATTTCAATTCTTTTTGTTTAAAAAGTTCAAAAGAATGACAAAAGTGAAGTCTAACGCCTTCAAAAATATCAATTATCATTGTTTTCTAATAAATTCCAAAATTCATGTCTTAGACGAACGAAATACATAATTTTCATCTTTTACTAAAAAAAAACTACAAAATGAAAGAATAACACATGCGAATTTCTTATTTTTTGTTGAACAATTTGAAAAAAATACGAAAAGTGGAGTTTAACACATTAAAAAATATTAATTATCATATTTTTCTAATAAATGTCAAAATTGATTTCTAAAACGAACAAAATACTTAATTTTCATGTTTTCATGAAAAGAACTCCGAAATAGAAGACTAACACATGTGAATTTATATTCTTTTTGTTTAAAAAAGGCGAAAAGAATGACAAAAGTGAAGTCTAACACCTTAAAAAATATAAATTATCATTGTTTTCTAATAAATTCCAAAATTCATGTTTAAAACGAACAAAATACATAATTTTCATCTTTTCCTAAAAAAACACCAAAATGAAAGACTAACACATGCGAATTTATATTTTTTTGTTGAACAATTTCAAAAAAATACAAAAAGTCGAGTTTAACACCTTCAAAAATATTAATAATAATATTTTTCTAATAAATGTCAAAATTGATATCTAAAATGAACGAAATACTTAATTTTCATGTTTTGATCAAAAGAACTCCAAAATAGAAGACTAACACATACGAATTAATATTCTTTTTGTTTAAAAAAGGTGAAAAGAATGCAAAAAGTGAAGTCTAACACCTTAAAAAATATCAATTCTAGTTGTTTTCTATTAAATTCCAAAATTCATGTCTAAAATGAACAAAATACATAATTTTCGTGTTTTCCTAAAAAAAACTCCAAAATGAAAGACTAACAACTTCGAATTTCTATTTTTTTTTTTGGAACAATTTGAAAAAAATACAAAAAGTGGAGTTTAACACATTCAAAAATATTAATTAACATATTTTTCTAATAAATGTCAAAATTGATGTCTAGAACGAACAAAATACTTAATTTTCATGTTTTCATCAAAACAACTCCGAAATAGAGGACTAACACATGTGAATTTATATTCTTTTTGTTTAAAAAAGGTGAAAAGATTGCGAAAAGTGAAGTCTAACACCTTGAAAAATATTAATTATGATATTTTTCTAATAAATGTCAAAATTGATATCTAAAAGGACAAAAAATACTTAATTTTCATGTTTTTCTCAAAAGAACTCCAAAATTGAAGATTAACACATGCGAATTTATAATCTTTTTGTTTAAAAAAGGTGAAAAGAATGACAAACGTGAAGTCTAACACCTTCAAAAATATCAATTATCATTGTTTTCTAATAGATTGTAAAATTCATTTCTAAAACCAACAAAATACATAATTTTCATGTTTTCCTAAAAAAACTCCAAAATGAAAGACTAACACATGCGAATTTCTATTTTTTTATGAACAATTTGAAAAAAATACAAAATGTGGAGTTTAACACATTAAAAAATATTAATTATCATATTTTTCTAATAAATGTCAAAATTGAAGTCTAAAACGAACAAAATATTTAATTTTCATGTATTCATCAAAAGAACTCCGAAATAGAAGACAAACACATGCGAATTTATATTCTTTTTGTTTAAAAAAGGTGAAAAGAATGCCAAAAGTCAAGTCTAACACCTTCCAAAATATTAATTATCATATTTTTCAAATAAATGTCAAAATTGATGACTAAAATGTACAAAACACTTAATTTTCTTGTTTTCGTCAAAAGAAGTCCAAAATTGAAGACTAACACAAGCGAATTTCAATTCTTTTTGTTTAAAAAGTTCAAAAGAATGACGAAAGTGAAGTCTAACACCTTCAAAAATATCAATTATCATTGTTTTCTAATAAATTCCAAAATTCATGTCTTAGACGAACGAAATACATAATTTTCATCTTTTCCTAAAAAAAAAACTACAAAATGAAAGAATAACACATGCGAATTTCTTATTTTTTGTTGAACAATTTGAAAAAAATACAAAAAGTGGAGTTTAACACATTAAAAAATATTAATTATCATATTTTTCTAATAAATGTCAAAATTAATTTCTAAAACGAACAAAATACTTAATTTTCATGTTTTCATGAAAAGAACTCCGAAATAGAAGACTAACACATGTGAATTTATATTCTTTTTGTTTAAAAAAGGCGAAAAGAATGACAAAAGTGAAGTCTAACACCTTAAAAAATATAAATTATCATTGTTTTCTAATAAATTCCAAAATTCATGTTTAAAACGAACAAAATACATAATTTTCATCTTTTCCTAAAAAAACTCCAAAATGAAAGACTAACACATGCGAATTTATATTTTTTTGTTGAACAATTTCAAAAAAATACAAAAAGTCGAGTTTAACACCTTCAAAAATATTAATAATAATATTTTTCTAATAAATGTCAAAATTGATATCTAAAATGAACGAAATACTTAATTTTCATGTTTTGATCAAAAGAACTCCAAAAGAGAAGACTAACACATGCGAATTAATATTCTTTTTGTTTAAAAAAGGTGAAAAGAATGCAAAAAGTGAAGTCTAACACCTTAAAAAATATCAATTCTAGTTGTTTTCTATTAAATTCCAAAATTCATGTCTAAAATGAACAAAATACATAATTTTCGTGTTTTCCTAAAAAAAACTCCAAAATGAAAGACTAACAGCTGCGAATTTCTATTTTTTTTTTTGGAACAATTTGAAAAAAATACAAAAAGTGGAGTTTAACACATTCAAAAATATTAATTATCATATTTTTCTAATAAATGTCAAAATTGATGTCTAGAACGAACAAAATACTTAATTTTCATGTTTTCATCAAAACAACTCCGAAATAGAAGACTAACACATGTGAATTTATATTCTTTTTGTTTAAAAAAGGTGAAAAGATTGCGAAAAGTGAAGTCTAACACCTTGAAAAATATTAATTATGATATTTTTCTAATAAATGGCAAAATTGATATCTAAAAGGAACAAAATACTTAATTTTCATGTTTTTCTCAAAAGAACTCCAAAATTGAAGATTAACACATGCGAATTTATAATCTTTTTGTTTAAAAAAGGTGAAAAGAATGACAAACGTGAAGTCTAACACCTTCAAAAATATCAATTATCATTGTTTTCTAATAGATTGTAAAATTCATTTCTAAAACCAACAAAATACATAATTTTCATGTTTTCCTAAAAAAACTCCAAAATGAAAGACTAACACATGCGAATTTCTATTTTTTTGATGAACAATTTGAAAAAAATACAAAATGAGGAGTTTAACACATTAAAAAATATTAATTATCATATTTTTCTAATAAATGTCAAAATTGAAGTCTAAAACGAACAAAATATTTAATTTTCATGTATTCATCAAAAGAACTCCGAAATAGAAGACAAACACATGCGAATTTATATTCTTTTTGTTTAAAAAAGGTGAAAAGAATGCCAAAAGTCAAGTCTAACACCTTCCAAAATATTAATTATCATATTTTTCAAATAAATGTCAAAATTGATGTCTAAAATGTACAAAACACTTAATTTTCTTGTTTTCGTGAAAAGAAGTCCAAAATTGAAGACTAACACAAGCGAATTTCAATTCTTTTTGTTTAAAAAGTTCAAAAGAATGACAAAAGTGAAGTCTAACGCCTTCAAAAATATCAATTATCATTGTTTTCTAATAAATTCCAAAATTCATGTCTTAGACGAACGAAATACATAATTTTCATCTTTTACTAAAAAAAAACTACAAAATGAAAGAATAACACATGCGAATTTCTTATTTTTTGTTGAACAATTTGAAAAAAATACAAAAAGTGGAGTTTAACACATTAAAAAATATTAATTATCATATTTTTCTAATAAATGTCAAAATTGATTTCTAAAACGAACAAAATACTTAATTTTCATGTTTTCATGAAAAGAACTCCGAAATAGAAGACTAACACATGTGAATTTATATTCTTTTTGTTTAAAAAAGGCGAAAAGAATGACAAAAGTGAAGTCTAACACCTTAAAAAATATAAATTATCATTGTTTTCTAATAAATTCCAAAATTCATGTTTAAAACGAACAAAATACATAATTTTCATCTTTTCCTAAAAAAACTCCAAAATGAAAGACAAACACATGCGAATTTATATTTTTTTGTTGAACAATTTCAAAAAAATACAAAAAGTCGAGTTTAACACCTTCAAAAATATTAATAATAATATTTTTCTAATAAATGTCAAAATTGATATCTAAAATGAACGAAATACTTAATTTTCATGTTTTGATCAAAAGAACTCCAAAATAGAAGACTAACACATGCGAATTAATATTCTTTTTGTTTAAAAAAGGTGAAAAGAATGCAAAAAGTGAAGTCTAACACCTTAAAAAATATCAATTCTAGTTGTTTTCTATTAAATTCCAAAATTCATGTCTAAAATGAACAAAATACATAATTTTCGTGTTTTCCTAAAAAAAACTCCAAAATGAAAGACTAACACCTGCGAATTTCTATTTTTTTTTTTGGAACAATTTGAAAAAAATACAAAAAGTGGAGTTTAACACATTCAAAAATATTAATTATCATATTTTTCTAATAAATGTCAAAATTGATGTCTAGAACGAACAAAATACTTAATTTTCATGTTTTCATCAAAACAACTCCGAAATAGAAGACTAACACATGTGAATTTATATTCTTTTTGTTTAAAAAAGGTGAAAAGATTGCGAAAAGTGAAGTCTAACACCTTGAAAAATATTAATTATGATATTTTTCTAATAAATGTCAAAATTGATATCTAAAAGGAACAAAATACTTAATTTTCATGTTTTTCTCAAAAGAACTCCAAAATTGAAGATTAACACATGCGAATTTATAATCTTTTTGTTTAAAAAAGGTGAAAAGAATGACAAACGTGAAGTCTAACACCTTCAAAAATATCAATTATCATTGTTTTCTAATAGATTGTAAAATTCATTTCTAAAACCAACAAAATACATAATTTTCATGTTTTCCTAAAAAAACTCCAAAATGAAAGACTAACACATGCGAATTTCTATTTTTTTGATGAACAATTTGAAAAAAATACAAAATGTGGAGTTTAACACATTACAAAATATTAATTATCATATTTTTCTAATAAATGTCAAAATTGAAGTCTAAAACGAACAAAATATTTAATTTTCATGTATTCATCAAAAGAACTCCGAAATAGAAGACAAACACATGCGAATTTATATTCTTTTTGTTTAAAAAAGGTGAAAAGAATGCCAAAAGTCAAGTCTAACACCTTCCAAAATATTAATTATCATATTTTTCAAATAAATGTCAAAATTGATGTCTAAAATGTACAAAGCACTTAATTTTCTTGTTTTCGTCAAAAGAAGTCCAAAATTGAAGACTAACACAAGCGAATTTGAATTCTTTTTGTTTAAAAAGTTCAAAAGAATGACAAAAGTGAAGTCTAACGCCTTCAAAAATATCAATTATCATTGTTTTCTAATAAATTCCAAAATTCATGTCTTAGACGAACGAAATACATAATTTTCATCTTTTCCTAAAAAAAAACTACAAAATGAAAGAATAACACATGCGAATTTCTTATTTTTTGTTGAACAATTTGAAAAAAATACAAAAAGTGGATTTTAACACATTAAAAAATATTAATTATCATATTTTTCTAATAAATGTCAAAATTGATTCCTAAAACGAACAAAATACTTAATTTTCATGTTTTCATGAAAAGAACTCCGAAATAGAAGACTAACACATGTGAATTTATATTCTTTTTGTTTAAAAAAGGCGAAAAGAATGACAAAAGTGAAGTCTAACACCTTAAAAAATATAAATTATCATTGTTTTCTAATAAATTCCAAAATTCATGTTTAAAACGAACAAAATACATAATTTTCATCTTTTCCTAAAAAAACTCCAAAATGAAAGACTAACACATGCGAATTTATATTTTTTTGTTGAACAATTTCAAAAAAATACAAAAAGTCGAGTTTAACACCTTCCAAAATATTAATAATAATATTTTTCTAATAAATGTCAAAATTGATATCTAAAATGAACGAAATACTTAATTTTCATGTTTTGATCAAAAGAACTCCAAAATAGAAGACTAACACATGCGAATTAATATTCTTTTTGTTTAAAAAAGGTGAAAAGAATGCAAAAAGTGAAGTCTAACACCTTAAAAAATATCAATTCTAGTTGTTTTCTATTAAATTCCAAAATTCATGTCTAAAATGAACAAAATACATAATTTTCGTGTTTTCCTAAAAAAAACTCCAAAATGAAAGACTAACACCTGCGAATTTCTATTTTTTTTTTTGGAACAATTTGAAAAAAATACAAAAAGTGGAGTTTAACACATTCAAAAATATTAATTATCATATTTTTCTAATAAATGTCAAAATAGATGTCTAGAACGAACAAAATACTTAATTTTCATGTTTTCATCAAAACAACTCCGAAATAGAAGACTAACACATGTGAATTTATATTCTTTTTGTTTAAAAAAGGTGAAAAGATTGCGAAAAGTGAAGTCTAACACCTTGAAAAATATTAATTATGATATTTTTCTAATAAATGTCAAAATTGATATCTAAAAGGAACAAAATACTTAATTTTCATGTTTTTCTCAAAAGAACTCCAAAATTGAAGATTAACACATGCGAATTTATAATCTTTTTGTTTAAAAAAGGTGAAAAGAATGACAAACGTGAAGTCTAACACCTTCAAAAAAATCAATTATCATTGTTTTCTAATAGAATGTAAAATTCATTTCTAAAACCAACAAAATACATAATTTTCATGTTTTCCTAAAAAAACTCCAAAATGAAAGGCTAACACATGCGAATTTCTATTTTTTTGATGAACAATTTGAAAAAAATACAAAATGTGGAGTTTAACACATTAAAAAATATTAATTATCATATTTTTCTAATAAATGTCAAAATTGAAGTCTAAAACGAACAAAATATTTAATTTTCATGTATTCATCAAAAGAACTCCGAAATAGAAGACAAACACATGCGAATTTATATTCTTTTTGTTTAAAAAAGGTGAAAAGAATGCCAAAAGTCAAGTCTAACACCTTCCAAAATATTAATTATCATATTTTTCAAATAAATGTCAAAATTGATGACTAAAATGTACAAAACACTTAATTTTCTTGTTTTCGTCAAAAGAAGTCCAAAATTGAAGACTAACACAAGCGAATTTCAATTCTTTTTGTTTAAAAAGTTCAAAAGAATGACGAAAGTGAAGTCTAACACCTTCAAAAATATCAATTATCATTGCTTTCTAATAAATTCCAAAATTCATGTCTTAGACGAACGAAATACATAATTTTCTTCTTTTCCTAAAAAAAAACTACAAAATGAAAGAATAACACATGCGAATTTCTTATTTTTTGTTGAACAATTTGAATAAAATACAAAAAGTGGAGTTTAACACATTAAAAAATATTAATTATCATATTTTTCTAATAAATGTCAAAATTGATTTCTAAAACGAACAAAATACTTAATTTTCATGTTTTCATGAAAAGAACTACGAAATAGAAGACTAACACATGTGAATTTATATTCTTTTTGTTTAAAAAAGGCGAAAAGAATGACAAAAGTGAAGTCTAACACCTTAAAAAATATAAATTATCATTGTTTTCTAATAAATTCCAAAATTCATGTTTAAAACGAACAAAATACATAATTTTCATCTTTTCCTAAAAAAACTCCAAAATGAAAGACTAACACATGCGAATTTATATTTTTTTGTTGAACAATTTCAAAAAAATACAAAAAGTCGAGTTTAACACCTTCAAAAATATTAATAATAATATTTTTCTAATAAATGTCAAAATTGATATCTAAAATGAACGAAATACTTAATTTTCATGTTTTGATCAAAAGAACTCCAAAATAGAAGACTAACACATGCGAATTAATATTCTTTTTGTTTAAAAAAGGTGAAAAGAATGCAAAAAGTGAAGTCTAACACCTTAAAAAATATCAATTCTAGTTGTTTTCTATTAAATTCCAAAATTCATGTCTAAAATGAACAAAATACATAATTTTCGTGTTTTCCTAAAAAAAACTCCAAAATGAAGGACTAACACCTGCGAATTTCTATTTTTTTTTTTGGAACAATTTGAAAAAAATACAAAAAGTGGAGTTTAACACATTCAAAAATATTAATTATCATATTTTTCTAATAAATGTCAAAATTGATGTCTAGAACGAACAAAATACTTAATTTTCATGTTTTCATCAAAACAACTCCGAAATAGAAGACTAACACATGTGAATTTATATTCTTTTTGTTTAAAAAAGGTGAAAAGATTGCGAAAAGTGAAGTCTAACACCTTGAAAAATATTAATTATGATATTTTTCTAATAAATGTCAAAATTGATATCTAAAAGGAACAAAATACTTAATTTTCATGTTTTTCTCAAAAGAACTCCAAAATTGAAGATTAACACATGCGAATTTATAATCTTTTTGTTTAAAAAAGGTGAAAAGAATGACAAACGTGAAGTCTAACACCTTCAAAAATATCAATTATCATTGTTTTCTAATAGATTGTAAAATTCATTTCTAAAACCAACAAAATACATAATTTTCATGTTTTCCTAAAAAAACTCCAAAATGAAAGACTAACACATGCGAATTTCTATTTTTTTGATGAACAATTTGAAAAAAATACAAAATGTGGAGTTTAACACATTAAAAAATATTAATTATCATATATTTCTAATAAATGTCAAAATTGAAGTCTAAAACGAACAAAATATTTAATTTTCATGTATTCATCAAAAGAACTCCGAAATAGAAGACAAACACATGCGAATTTATATTCTTTTTGTTTAAAAAAGGTGAAAAGAATGCCAAAAGTCAAGTCTAACACCTTCCAAAATATTAATTATCATATTTTTCTAATAAATTCCAAAATTCATGTCTTAAACGAACGAAATACATAATTTTCATCTTTTCCTAAAAAAAAACTACAAAATGAAAGAATAACACATGCGAATTTCTTATTTTTTGTTGAACAATTTGAAAAAAATACAAAAAGTGGAGTTTAACACATTAAAAAATATTAATTATCATATTTTTCTAATAAATGTCAAAATTGATTTCTAAAACGAACAAAATACTTAATTTTCATGTTTTCATGAAAAGAACTCCGAAATAGAAGACTAACACATGTGAATTTATATTCTTTTTGTTTAAAAAAGGCGAAAAGAATGACAAAAGTGAAGTCTAACACATTAAAAAATATAAATTATCATTGTTTTCTAATAAATTCCAAAATTCATGTTTAAAACGAACAAAATACATAATTTTCATCTTTTCCTAAAAAAACTCCAAAATGAAAGACTAACACATGCGAATTTATATTTTTTTGTTGAACAATTTCAAAAAAATACAAAAAGTCGAGTTTAACACCTTCAAAAATATTAATAATAATATTTTTCTAATAAATGTCAAAATTGATATCTAAAATGAACGAAATACTTAATTTTCATGTTTTGATCAAAATAACTCCAAAATAGAAGACTAACACATGCGAATTAATATTCTTTTTGTTTAAAAAAGGTGAAAAGAATGCAAAAAGTGAAGTCTAACACCTTAAAAAATATCAATTCTAGTTGTTTTCTATTAAATTCCAAAATTCATGTCTAAAATGAACAAAATACATAATTTTCGTGTTTTCCTAAAAAAAACTCCAAAATGAAAGACTAACACCTGCGAATTTCTATTTTTTTTTTGGAACAATTTGAAAAAAATACAAAAAGTGGAGTTTAACACATTCAAAAATATTAATTATCATATTTTTCTAATAAATGTCAAAATAGATGTCTAGAACGAACAAAATACTTAATTTTCATGTTTTCATCAAAACAACTCCGAAATAGAAGACTAACACATGTGAATTTATATTCTTTTTGTTTAAAAAAGGTGAAAAGATTGCGAAAAGTGAAGTCTAACACCTTGAAAAATATTAATTATGATATTTTTCTAATAAATATCAAAATTGATATCTAAAAGGAACAAAATACTTAATTTTCATGTTTTTCTCAAAAGAACTCCAAAATTGAAGATTAACACATGCGAATTTATAATCTTTTTGTTTAAAAAAGGTGAAAAGAATGACAAACGGGAAGTCTAACACCTTCAAAAATATCAATTATCATTGTTTTCTAATAGATTGTAAAATTCATTTCTAAAACCAACAAAATACATAATTTTCATGTTTTCCTAAAAAAACTCCAAAATGAAACACTAACACATGCGAATTTCTATTTTTTTGATGAACAATTTGAAAAAAATACAAAATGTGGAGTTTAACACATTAAAAAATATTAATTATCATATTTTTCTAATAAATGTCAAAATTGAAGTCTAAAACGAACAAAATATTTAATTTTCATGTATTCATCAAAAGAACTCCGAAATAGAAGACAAACACATGCGAATTTATATTCTTTTTGTTTAAAAAAGGTGAAAAGAATGCCAAAAGTCAAGTCTAACACCTTCCAAAATATTAATTATCATATTTTTCAAATAAATGTCAAAATTGATGTCTAAAATGTACAAAACACTTAATTTTCTTGTTTTCGTCAAAAGAAGTCCAAAATTGAAGACTAACACAAGCGAATTTCAATTCTTTTTGTTTAAAAAGTTCAAAAGAATAACGAAAGTGAAGTCTAACGCCTTCAAAAATATCAATTATCATTGTTTTCTAATAAATTCCAAAATTCATGTCTTAGACGAACGAAATACATAATTTTCATCTTTTCCTAAAAAAAAACTACAAAATGAAAGAATAACACATGCGAATTTCTTATTTTTTGTTGAACAATTTGAAAAAAATACAAAAAGTGGAGTTTAACACATTAAAAAATATTAATTATCATATTTTTCTAATAAATGTCAAAATTGATTTCTAAAACGAACAAAATACTTAATTTTCATGTTTTCATGAAAAGAACTCCGAAATAGAAGACTAACACATGTGAATTTATATTCTTTTTGTTTAAAAAAGGCGAAAAGAATGACAAAAGTGAAGTCTAACACATTATAAAATATAAATTATCATTGTTTTCTAATAAATTCCAAAATTCATGTTTAAAACGAACAAAATACATAATTTTCATCTTTTCCTAAAAAAACTCCAAAATGAAAGACTAACACATGCGAATTTATATTTTTTTGTTGAACAATTTCAAAAAAATACAAAAAGTCGAGTTTAACACCTTCAAAAATATTAATAATAATATTTTTCTAATAAATGTCAAAATTGATATCTAAAATGAACGAAATACTTAATTTTCATGTTTTGATCAAAATAACTCCAAAATAGAAGACTAACACATGCGAATTAATATTCTTTTTGTTTAAAAAAGGTGAAAAGAATGCAAAAAGTGAAGTCTAACACCTTAAAAAATATCAATTCTAGTTGTTTTCTATTAAATTCCAAAATTCATGTCTAAAATGAACAAAATACATAATTTTCGTGTTTTCCTAAAAAAAACTCCAAAATGAAAGACTAACACCTGCGAATTTCAATTTTTTTTTTGGAACAATTTGAAAAAAATACAAAAAGTGGAGTTTAACACATTCAAAAATATTAATTATCATATTTTTCTAATAAATGTCAAAATAGATGTCTAGAACGAACAAAATACTTAATTTTCATGTTTTCATCAAAACAACTCCGAAATAGAAGACTAACACATGTGAATTTATATTCTTTTTGTTTAAAAAAGGTGAAAAGATTGCGAAAAGTGAAGTCTAACACCTTGAAAAATATTAATTATGATATTTTTCTAATAAATGTCAAAATTGATATCTAAAAGGAACAAAATACTTAATTTTCATGTTTTTCTCAAAAGAACTCCAAAATTGAAGATTAACACATGCGAATTTATAATCTTTTTGTTTAAAAAAGGTGAAAAGAATGACAAACGGGAAGTCTAACACCTTCAAAAATATCAATTATCATTGTTTTCTAATAGATTGTAAAATTCATTTCTAAAACCAACAAAATACATAATTTTCATGTTTTCCTAAAAAAACTCCAAAATGAAACACTAACACATGCGAATTTCTATTTTTTTGATGAACAATTTGAAAAAAATACAAAATGTGGAGTTTAACACATTAAAAAATATTAATTATCATATTTTTCTAATAAATGTCAAAATTGAAGTCTAAAACGAACAAAATATTTAATTTTCATGTATTCATCAAAAGAACTCCGAAATAGAAGACTAACACATGCGAATTTATATTGTTTTTGTTTAAAAAAGGTGAAAAGAATGCCAAAAGTCAAGTCTAACACCTTCCAAAATATTAATTATCATATTTTTCAAATAAATGTCAAAATTGATGACTAAAATGTACAAAACACTTAATTTTCTTGTTTTCGTCAAAAGAAGTCCAAAATTGAAGACTAACACAAGCGAATTTCAATTCTTTTTGTTTAAAAAGTTCAAAAGAATGACGAAAGTGAAGTCTAACACCTTCAAAAATATCAATTATCATTGTTTTCTAATAAATTCCAAAATTCATGTCTTAGACGAACGAAATAAATAATTTTCATCTTTTCCTAAAAAAAAACTACAAAATGAAAGAATAACACATGCGAATTTCTTATTTTTTGTTGAACAATTTGAAAAAAATACAAAAAGTGGAGTTTAACACATTAAAAAATATTAATTATCATATTTTTCTAATAAATGTCAAAATTGATTTCTAAAACGAACAAAATACTTAATTTTAATGTTTTCATGAAAAGAACTCCGAAATAGAAGACTAACACATGTGAATATATATTCTTTTTGTTTAAAAAAGGCGAAAAGAATGACAAAAGTGAAGTCTAACACCTTAAAAAATATAAATTATCATTGTTTTCTAATAAATTCCAAAATTCATGTTTAAAACGAACAAAATACATAATTTTCATCTTTTCCTAAAAAAACTCCAAAATGAAAGACTAACACATGCGAATTTATATTTTTTTGTCGAACAATTTCAAAAAAATACAAAAAGTCGAGTTTAACACCTTCAAAAATATTAATAATAATATTTTTCTAATAAATGTCAAAATTGATATCTAAAATGAACGAAATACTTAATTTTCATGTTTTGATCAAAATAACTCCAAAATAGAAGACTAACACATGCGAATTAATATTCTTTTTGTTTAAAAAAGGTGAAAAGAATGCAAAAAGTGAAGTCTAACACCTTAAAAAATATCAATTCTAGTTGTTTTCTATTAAATTCCAAAATTCATGTCTAAAATGAACAAAATACATAATTTTCGTGTTTTCCTAAAAAAAACTCCAAAATGAAAGACTAACACCTGCGAATTTCTATTTTTTTTTTTGGAACAATTTGAAAAAAATACAAAAAGTGGAGTTTAACACATTCAAAAATATTAATTATCATATTTTTCTAATAAATGTCAAAATAGATGTCTAGAACGAACAAAATACTTAATTTTCATGTTTTCATCAAAACAACTCCGAAATAGAAGACTAACACATGTGAATTTATATTCTTTTTGTTTAAAAAAGGTGAAAAGATTGCGAAAAGTGAAGTCTAACACCTTGAAAAATATTAATTATGATATTTTTCTAGTAAATGTCAAAATTGATATCTAAAAGGAACAAAATACTTAATTTTCATGTTTTTCTCAAAAGAACTCCAAAATTGAAGATTAACACATGCGAATTTATAATCTTTTTGTTTAAAAAAGGTGAAAAGAATGACAAACGGGAAGTCTAACACCTTCAAAAATATCAATTATCATTGTTTTCTAATAGATTGTAAAATTCATTTCTAAAACCAACAAAATACATAATTTTAATGTTTTCCTAAAAAAACTCCAAAATGAAAGACTAACACATGCGAGTTTCTATTTTTTTGATGAACAATTTGAAAAAAATACAAAATGTGGAGTTTAACACATTAAAAAATATTAATTATCATATTTTTCTAATAAATGTCAAAATTGAAGTCTAAAACGAACAAAATATTTAATTTTCATGTATTCATCAAAAGAACTCCGAAATAGAAGACTAACACATGCGAATTTATATTGTTTTTGTTTAAAAAAGGTGAAAAGAATGCCAAAAGTCAAGTCTAACACCTTCCAAAATATTAATTATCATATTTTTCAAATAAATGTCAAAATTGATGACTAAAATGTACAAAACACTTAATTTTCTTGTTTTCGTCAAAAGAAGTCCAAAATTGAAGACTAACACAAGCGAATTTCAATTCTTTTTGTTTAAAAAGTTCAAAAGAATGACGAAAGTGAAGTCTAACACCTTCAAAAATATCAATTATCATTGTTTTCTAATAAATTCCAAAATTCATGTCTTAGACGAACGAAATAAATAATTTTCATCTTTTCCTAAAAAAAAACTACAAAATGAAAGAATAACACATGCGAATTTCTTATTTTTTGTTGAACAATTTGAAAAAAATACAAAAAGTGGAGTTTAACACATTAAAAAATATTAATTATCATATTTTTCTAATAAATGTCAAAATTGATTTCTAAAACGAACAAAATACTTAATTTTAATGTTTTCATGAAAAGAACTCCGAAATAGAAGACTAACACATGTGAATATATATTCTTTTTGTTTAAAAAAGGCGAAAAGAATGACAAAAGTGAAGTCTAACACCTTAAAAAATATAAATTATCATTGTTTTCTAATAAATTCCAAAATTCATGTTTAAAACGAACAAAATACATAATTTTCATCTTTTCCTAAAAAAACTCCAAAATGAAAGACTAACACATGCGAATTTATATTTTTTTGTCGAACAATTTCAAAAATATACAAAAAGTCGAGTTTAACACCTTCAAAAATATTAATAATAATATTTTTCTAATAAATGTCAAAATTGATATCTAAAATGAACGAAATACTTAATTTTCATGTTTTGATCAAAATAACTCCAAAATAGAAGACTAACACATGCGAATTAATATTCTTTTTGTTTAAAAAAGGTGAAAAGAATGCAAAAAGTGAAGTCTAACACCTTAAAAAATATCAATTCTAGTTGTTTTCTATTAAATTCCAAAATTCATGTCTAAAATGAACAAAATACATAATTTTCGTGTTTTCCTAAAAAAAACTCCAAAATGAAAGACTAACACCTGCGAATTTCTATTTTTTTTTTTGGAACAATTTGAAAAAAATACAAAAAGTGGAGTTTAACACATTCAAAAATATTAATTATCATATTTTTCTAATAAATGTCAAAATAGATGTCTAGAACGAACAAAATACTTAATTTTCATGTTTTCATCAAAACAACTCCGAAATAGAAGACTAACACATGTGAATTTATATTCTTTTTGTTTAAAAAAGGTGAAAAGATTGCGAAAAGTGAAGTCTAACACCTTGAAAAATATTAATTATGATATTTTTCTAGTAAATGTCAAAATTGATATCTAAAAGGAACAAAATACTTAATTTTCATGTTTTTCTCAAAAGAACTCCAAAATTGAAGATTAACACATGCGAATTTATAATCTTTTTGTTTAAAAAAGGTGAAAAGAATGACAAACGGGAAGTCTAACACCTTCAAAAATATCAATTATCATTGTTTTCTAATAGATTGTAAAATTCATTTCTAAAACCAACAAAATACATAATTTTCATGTTTTCCTAAAAAAACTCCAAAATGAAAGACTAACACATGCGAGTTTCTATTTTTTTGATGAACAATTTGAAAAAAATACAAAATGTGGAGTTTAACACATTAAAAAATATTAATTATCATATTTTTCTAATAAATGTCAAAATTGAAGTCTAAAACGAACAAAATATTTAATTTTCATGTATTCATCAAAAGAACTCCGAAATAGAAGACTAACACATGCGAATTTATATTCTTTTTGTTTAAAAAAGGTGAAAAGAATGCCAAAAGTCAAGTCTAACACCTTCCAAAATATTAATTATCATATTTTTCAAATAAATGTCAAAATTGATGACTAAAATGTACAAAACACTTAATTTTCTTGTTTTCGTCAAAAGAAGTCCAAAATTGAAGACTAACACAAGCGAATTTCAATTCTTTTTGTTTAAAAAGTTCAAAAGAATGACGAAAGTGAAGTCTAACACCTTCAAAAATATCAATTATCATTGTTTTCTAATAAATTCCAAAATTCATGTCTTAGACGAACGAAATAAATAATTTTCATCTTTTCCTAAAAAAAAACTACAAAATGAAAGAATAACACATGCGAATTTCTTATTTTTTGTTGAACAATTTGAAAAAAATACAAAAAGTGGAGTTTAACACATTAAAAAATATTAATTATCATATTTTTCTAATAAATGTCAAAATTGATTTCTAAAACGAACAAAATACTTAATTTTAATGTTTTCATGAAAAGAACTCCGAAATAGAAGACTAACACATGTGAATTTATATTCTTTTTGTTTAAAAAAGGCGAAAAGAATGACAAAAGTGAAGTCTAACACCTTAAAAAATATAAATTATCATTGTTTTCTAATAAATTCCAAAATTCATGTTTAAAACGAACAAAATACATAATTTTCATCTTTTCCTAAAAAAACTCCAAAATGAAAGACTAACACATGCGAATTTATATTTTTTTGTCGAACAATTTCAAAAAAATACAAAAAGTCGAGTTTAAGACCTTCAAAAATATTAATAATAATATTTTTCTAATAAATGTCAAAATTGATATCTAAAATGAACGAAATACTTAATTTTCATGTTTTGATCAAAATAACTCCAAAATAGAAGACTAACACATGCGAATTAATATTCTTTTTGTTTAAAAAAGGTGAAAAGAATGCAAAAAGTGAAGTCTAACACCTTAAAAAATATCAATTCTAGTTGTTTTCTATTAAATTCCAAAATTCATGTCTAAAATGAACAAAATACATAATTTTCGTGTTTTCCTAAAAAAACTCCAAAATGAAAGACTAACACCTGCGAATTTCTAATTTTTTTTTTGGAACAATTTGAAAAAAATACAAAAAGTGGAGTTTAACACATTCAAAAATATTAATTATCATATTTTTCTAATAAATGTCAAAATAGATGTCTAGAACGAACAAAATACTTAATTTTCATGTTTTCATCAAAACAACTCCGAAATAGAAGACTAACACATGTGAATTTATATTCTTTTTGTTTAAAAAAGGTGAAAAGATTGCGAAAAGTGAAGTCTAACACCTTGAAAAATATTAATTATGATATTTTTCTAATAAATGTCAAAATTGATATCTAAAAGGAACAAAATACTTAATTTTCATGTTTTTCTCAAAAGAACTCCAAAATTGAAGATTAACACATGCGAATTTATAATCTTTTTGTTTAAAAAAGGTGAAAAGAATGACAAACGGGAAGTCTAACACCTTCAAAAATATCAATTATCATTGTTTTCTAATAGATTGTAAAATTCATTTCTAAAACCAACAAAATACATAATTTTCATGTTTTCCTAAAAAAACTCCAAAATGAAAGACTAACACATGCGAATTTCTATTTTTTTGATGAACAATTTGAAAAAAATACAAAATGTGGAGTTTAACACATTAAAAAATATTAATTATCATATTTTTCTAATAAATGTCAAAATTGAAGTCTAAAACGAACAAAATATTTAATTTTCATGTATTCATCAAAAGAACTCCGAAATAGAAGACTAACACATGCGAATTTATATTCTTTTTGTTTAAAAAAGGTGAAAAGAATGCCAAAAGTCAAGTCTAACACCATCCAAAATATTAATTATCATATTTTTCAAATAAATGTCAAAATTGATGACTAAAATGTACAAAACACTTAATTTTCTTGTTTTCGTCAAAAGAAGTCCAAAATTGAAGACTAACACAAGCGAATTTCAATTCTTTTTGTTTAAAAAGTTCAAAAGAATGACGAAAGTGAAGTCTAACACCTTCAAAAATATCAATTATCATTGTTTTCTAATAAATTCCAAAATTCATGTCTTAGACGAACGAAATACATAATTTTCATCTTTTCCTAAAAAAAACTACAAAATGAAAGAATAACACATGCGAATTTCTTATTTTTTGTTGAACAATTTGAAAAAAATACAAAAAGTGGAGTTTAACACATTAAAAAATATTAATTATCATATTTTTCTAATAAATGTCAAAATTGATTTCTAAAACGAACAAAATACTTAATTTTAATGTTTTCATGAAAAGAACTCCGAAATAGAAGACTAACACATGTGAATTTATATTCTTTTTGTTTAAAAAAGGCGAAAAGAATGACAAAAGTGAAGTCTAACACCTTAAAAAATATAAATTATCATTGTTTTCTAATAAATTCCAAAATTCATGTTTAAAACGAACAAAATACATAATTTTCATCTTTTCCTAAAAAAACTCCAAAATGAAAGACTAACACATGCGAATTTATATTTTTTTGTCGAACAATTTCAAAAAAATACAAAAAGTCGAGTTTAACACCTTCAAAAATATTAATAATAATATTTTTCTAATAAATGTCAAAATTGATATCTAAAATGAACGAAATACTTAATTTTCATGTTTTGATCAAAATAACTCCAAAATAGAAGACTAACACATGCGAATTAATATTCTTTTTGTTTAAAAAAGGTGAAAAGAATGCAAAAAGTGAAGTCTAACACCTTAAAAAATATCAATTCTAGTTGTTTTCTATTAAATTCCAAAATTCATGTCTAAAATGAACAAAATACATAATTTTCGTGTTTTCCTAAAAAAAACTCCAAAATGAAAGACTAACACCTGCGAATTTCTATTTTTTTTTTTGGAACAATTTGAAAAAAATACAAAAAGTGGAGTTTAACACATTCAAAAATATTAATTATCATATTTTTCTAATAAATGTCAAAATAGATGTCTAGAACGAACAAAATACTTAATTTTCATGTTTTCATCAAAACAACTCCGAAATAGAAGACTAACACATGTGAATTTATATTCTTTTTGTTTAAAAAAGGTGAAAAGATTGCGAAAAGTGAAGTCTAACACCTTGAAAAATATTAATTATGATATTTTTCTAATAAATGTCAAAATTGATATCTAAAAGGAACAAAATACTTAATTTTCATGTTTTTCTCAAAAGAACTCCAAAATTGAAGATTAACACATGCGAATTTATAATCTTTTTGTTTAAAAAAGGTGAAAAGAATGACAAACGGGAAGTCTAACACCTTCAAAAATATCAATTATCATTGTTTTCTAATAGATTGTAAAATTCATTTCTAAAACCAACAAAATAGATAATTTTCATGTTTTCCTAAAAAAACTCCAAAATGAAAGACTAACACATGCGAATTTCTATTTTTTTGATGAACAATTTGAAAAAAATACAAAATGTGGAGTTTAACACATTAAAAAATATTAATTATCATATTTTTCTAATAAATGTCAAAATTGAAGTCTAAAACGAACAAAATATTTAATTTTCATGTATTCATCAAAAGAACTCCGAAATAGAAGACTAACACATGCGAATTTATATTCTTTTTGTTTAAAAAAGGTGAAAAGAATGCCAAAAGTCAAGTCTAACACCTTCCAAAATATTAATTATCATATTTTTCAAATAAATGTCAAAATTGATGACTAAAATGTACAAAACACTTAATTTTCTTGTTTTCGTCAAAAGAAGTCCAAAATTGAAGACTAACACAAGCGAATTTCAATTCTTTTTGTTTAAAGAGTTCAAAATAATGACGAAAGTGAAGTCTAACACCTTCAAAAATATCAATTATCATTGTTTTCTAATAAATTCCAAAATTCATGTCTTAGACGAACGAAATACATAATTTTCATCTTTTCCTAAAAAAAAACTACAAAATGAAAGAATAACACATGCGAATTTCTTATTTTTTGTTGAACAATTTGAAAAAAATACAAAAATTGGAGTTTAACACATTAAAAAATATTAATTATCATATTTTTCTAATAAATGTCAAAATTGATTTCTAAAACGAACAAAATACTTAATTTTAATGTTTTCATGAAAAGAACTCCGAAATAGAAGACTAACACATGTGAATTTATATTCTTTTTGTTTAAAAAAGGCGAAAAGAATGACAAAAGTGAAGTCTAACACCTTAAAAAATATAAATTATCATTGTTTTCTAATAAATTCCAAAATTCATGTTTAAAACGAACAAAATACATAATTTTCATCTTTTCCTAAAAAAACTCCAAAATGAAAGACTAACACATGCGAATTTATATTTTTTTGTCGAACAATTTCAAAAAAATACAAAAAGTCGAGTTTAACACCTTCAAAAATATTAATAATAATATTTTTCTAATAAATGTCAAAATTGATATCTAAAATGAACGAAATACTTAATTTTCATGTTTTGATCAAAATAACTCCAAAATAGAAGACTAACACATGCGAATTAATATTCTTTTTGTTTAAAAAAGGTGAAAAGAATGCAAAAAGTGAAGTCTAACACCTTAAAAAATATCAATTCTAGTTGTTTTCTATTAAATTCCAAAATTCATGTCTAAAATGAACAAAATACATAATTTTCGTGTTTTCCTAAAAAAAACTCCAAAATGAAAGACTAACACCTGCGAATTTCTATTTTTTTTTTTGGAACAATTTGAAAAAAATACAAAAAGTGGAGTTTAACACATTCAAAAATATTAATTATCATATTTTTCTAATAAATGTCAAAATAGATGTCTAGAACGAACAAAATACTTAATTTTCATGTTTTCATCAAAACAACTCCGAAATAGAAGACTAACACATGTGAATTTATATTCTTTTTGTTTAAAAAAGGTGAAAAGATTGCGAAAAGTGAAGTCTAACACCTTGAAAAATATTAATTATGATATTTTTCTAATAAATGTCAAAATTGATATCTAAAAGGAACAAAATACTTAATTTTCATGTTTTTCTCAAAAGAACTCCAAAATTGAAGATTAACACATGCGAATTTATAATCTTTTTGTTTAAAAAAGGTGAAAAGAATGACAAACGGGAAGTCTAACACCTTCAAAAATATCAATTATCATTGTTTTCTAATAGATTGTAAAATTCATTTCTAAAACCAACAAAATAGATAATTTTCATGTTTTCCTAAAAAAACTCCAAAATGAAAGACTAACACATGCGAATTTCTATTTTTTTGATGAACAATTTGAAAAAAATACAAAATGTGGAGTTTAACACATTAAAAAATATTAATTATCATATTTTTCCAATAAATGTCAAAATTGAAGTCTAAAACGAACAAAATATTTAATTTTCATGTATTCATCAAAAGAACTCCGAAATAGAAGACTAACACATGCGAATTTATATTGTTTTTGTTTAAAAAAGGTGAAAAGAATGCCAAAAGTCAAGTCTAACACCTTCCAAAATATTAATTATCATATTTTTCAAATAAATGTCAAAATTGATGACTAAAATGTACAAAACACTTAATTTTCTTGTTTTCGTCAAAAGAAGTCCAAAATTGAAGACTAACACAAGCGAATTTCAATTCTTTTTGTTTAAAAAGTTCAAAAGAATGACGAAAGTGAAGTCTAACACCTTCAAAAATATCAATTATCATTGTTTTCTAATAAATTCCAAAATTCATGTCTTAGACGAACGAAATACATAATTTTCATCTTTTCCTAAAAAAAAACTACAAAATGAAAGAATAACACATGCGAATTTCTTATTTTTTGTTGAACAATTTGAAAAAAATACAAAAAGTGGAGTTTAACACATTAAAAAATATTAATTATCATATTTTTCTAATAAATGTCAAAATTGATTTCTAAAACGAACAAAATACTTAATTTTAATGTTTTCATGAAAAGAACTCCGAAATAGAAGACTAACACATGTGAATTTATATTCTTTTTGTTTAAAAAAGGCGAAAAGAATGACAAAAGTGAAGTCTAACACCTTAAAAAATATAAATTATCATTGTTTTCTAATAAATTCCAAAATTCATGTTTAAAACGAACAAAATACATAATTTTCATCTTTTCCTAAAAAAACTCCAAAATGAAAGACTAACACATGCGAATTTATATTTTTTTGTCGAACAATTTCAAAAAAGTACAAAAAGTCGAGTTTAACACCTTCAAAAATATTAATAATAATATTTTTCTAATAAATGTCAAAATTGATATCTAAAATGAACGAAATACTTAATTTTCATGTTTTGATCAAAATAACTCCAAAATAGAAGACTAACACATGCGAATTAATATTCTTTTTGTTTAAAAAAGGTGAAAAGAATGCAAAAAGTGAAGTCTAACACCTTAAAAAATATCAATTCTACTTGTTTTCTATTAAATTCCAAAATTCATGTCTAAAATGAACAAAATACATAATTTTCGTGTTTTCCTAAAAAAAACTCCAAAATGAAAGACTAACACCTGCGAATTTCTATTTTTTTTTTTGGAACAATTTGAAAAAAATACAAAATGTGGAGTTTAACACATTCAAAAATATTAATTATCATATTTTTCTAATAAATGTCAAAATAGATGTCTAGAACGAACAAAATACTTAATTTTCATGTTTTCATCAAAACAACTCCGAAATAGAAGACTAACACATGTGAATTTATATTCTTTTTGTTTAAAAAAGGTGAAAAGATTGCGAAAAGTGAAGTCTAACACCTTGAAAAATATTAATTATGATATTTTTCTAATAAATGTCAAAATTGATATCTAAAAGGAACAAAATACTTAATTTTCATTATTTTCTCAAAAGAACTCCAAAATTGAAGATTAACACATGCGAATTTATAATCTTTTTGTTTAAAAAAGGTGAAAAGAATGACAAACGGGAAGTCTAACACCTTCAAAAATATCAATTATCATTGTTTTCTAATAGATTGTAAAATTCATTTCTAAAACCAACAAAATACATAATTTTCATGTTTTCCTAAAAAAACTCCAAAATGAAAGACTAACACATGCGAATTTCTATTTTTTTGATGAACAATTTGAAAAAAATACAAAATGTGGAGTTTAACACATTAAAAAATATTAATTATCATATTTTTCCAATAAATGTCAAAATTGAAGTCTAAAACGAACAAAATATTTAATTTTCATGTATTCATCAAAAGAACTCCGAAATAGAAGACTAACACATGCGAATTTATATTGTTTTTGTTTAAAAAAGGTGAAAAGAATGCCAAAAGTCAAGTCTAACACCTTCCAAAATATTAATTATCATATTTTTCAAATAAATGTCAAAATTGATGACTAAAATGTACAAAACACTTAATTTTCTTGTTTTCGTCAAAAGAAGTCCAAAATTGAAGACTAACACAAGCGAATTTCAATTCTTTTTGTTTAAAAAGTTCAAAAGAATGACGAAAGTGAAGTCTAACACCTTCAAAAATATCAATTATCATTGTTTTCTAATAAATTCCAAAATTCATGTCTTAGACGAACGAAATACATAATTTTCATCTTTTCCTAAAAAAAAACTACAAAATGAAAGAATAACACATGCGAATTTCTTATTTTTTGTTGAACAATTTGAAAAAAATACAAAAAGTGGAGTTTAACACATTAAAAAATATTAATTATCATATTTTTCTAATAAATGTCAAAATTGATTTCTAAAACGAACAAAATACTTAATTTTAATGTTTTCATGAAAAGAACTCCGAAATAGAAGACTAACACATGTGAATTTATATTCTTTTTGTTTAAAAAAGGCGAAAAGAATGACAAAAGTGAAGTCTAACACCTTAAAAAATATAAATTATCATTGTTTTCTAATAAATTCCAAAATTCATGTTTAAAACGAACAAAATACATAATTTTCATCTTTTCCTAAAAAAACTCCAAAATGAAAGACTAACACATGCGAATTTATATTTTTTTGTCGAACAATTTCAAAAAAGTACAAAAAGTCGAGTTTAACACCTTCAAAAATATTAATAATAATATTTTTCTAATAAATGTCAAAATTGATATCTAAAATGAACGAAATACTTAATTTTCATGTTTTGATCAAAATAACTCCAAAATAGAAGACTAACACATGCGAATTAATATTCTTTTTGTTTAAAAAAGGTGAAAAGAATGCAAAAAGTGAAGTCTAACACCTTAAAAAATATCAATTCTAGTTGTTTTCTATTAAATTCCAAAATTCATGTCTAAAATGAACAAAATACATAATTTTCGTGTTTTCCTAAAAAAAACTCCAAAATGAAAGACTAACACCTGCGAATTTCTATTTATTTTTTTGGAACAATTTGAAAAAAATACAAAATGTGGAGTTTAACACATTCAAAAATATTAATTATCATATTTTTCTAATAAATGTCAAAATAGATGTCTAGAACGAACAAAATACTTAATTTTCATGTTTTCATCAAAACAACTCCGAAATAGAAGACTAACACATGTGAATTTATATTCTTTTTGTTTAAAAAAGGTGAAAAGATTGCGAAAAGTGAAGTCTAACACCTTGAAAAATATTAATTATGATATTTTTCTAATAAATGTCAAAATTGATATCTAAAAGGAACAAAATACTTAATTTTCATGTTTTTCTCAAAAGAACTCCAAAATTGAAGATTAACACATGCGAATTTATAATCTTTTTGTTTAAAAAAGGTGAAAAGAATGACAAATGGGAAGTCTAACACCTTCAAAAATATCAATTATCATTGTTTTCTAATAGATTGTAAAATTCATTTCTAAAACCAACAAAATACATAATTTTCATGTTTTCCTAAAAAAACTCCAAAATGAAAGACTAACACATGCGAATTTCTATTTTTTTGATGAACAATTTGAAAAAAATACAAAATGTGGAGTTTAACACATTAAAAAATATTAATTATCATATTTTTCTAATAAATGTCAAAATTGAAGTCTGAAACGAACAAAATATTTAATTTTCATGTATTCATCAAAAGAACTCCGAAATAGAAGACTAACACATGCGAATTTATATTCTTTTTGTTTAAAAAAGGTGAAAAGAATGCCAAAAGTCAAGTCTAACACCTTCCAAAATATTAATTATCATATTTTTCAAATAAATGTCAAAATTGATGACTAAAATGTACAAAACACTTAATTTTCTTGTTTTCGTCAAAAGAAGTCCAAAATTGAAGACTAACACAAGCGAATTTCAATTCTTTTTGTTTAAAAAGTTCAAAAGAATGACGAAAGTGAAGTCTAACACCTTCAAAAATATCAATTATCATTGTTTTCTAATAAATTCCAAAATTCATGTCTTAGACGAACGAAATACATAATTTTCATCTTTTCCTAAAAAAAAACTACAAAATGAAAGAATAACACATGCGAATTTCTTATTTTTTGTTGAACAATTTGAAGAAAATACAAAAAGTGGAGTTTAACACATTAAAAAATATTAATTATCATATTTTTCTAATAAATGTCAAAATTGATTTCTAAAACGAACAAAATACTTAATTTTCATGTTTTCATGAAAAGAACTCCGAAATAGAAGACTAACACATGTGAATTTATATTCTTTTTGTTTAAAAAAGGCAAAAAGAATGACAAAAGTGAAGTCTAACACCTTAAAAAATATAAATTATCATTGTTTACTAATAAATTCCAAAATTCATGTTTAAAACGAACAAAATACATAATTTTCATCTTTTCCTAAAAAAACTCCAAAATGAAAGACTAACACATGCGAATTTATATTTTTTTGTTGAACAATTTCAAAAAAATACAAAAAGTCGAGTTTAACACCTTCAAAAATATTAATAATAATATTTTTCTAATAAATGTCAAAATTGATATCTAAAATGAACGAAATACTTAATTTTCATGTTTTGATCAAAAGAACTCCAAAATAGAAGACTAACACATGCGAATTAATATTCTTTTTGTTTAAAAAAGGTGAAAAGAATGCAAAAAGTGAAGTCTAACACCTTAAAAAATATCAATTCTAGTTGTTTTCTATTAAATTCCAAAATTCATGTCTAAAATGAACAAAATACATAATTTTCGTGTTTTCCTAAAAAAAACTCCAAAATGAAAGACTAACACCTGCGAATTTCTATTTTTTTTTTTGGAACAATTTGAAAAAAATACAAAAAGTGGAGTTTAACACATTCAAAAATATTAATTATCATATTTTTCTAATAAATGTCAAAATAGATGTCTAGAACGAACAAAATACTTAATTTTCATGTTTTCATCAAAACAACTCCGAAATAGAAGACTAACACATGTGAATTTATATTATTTTTGTTTAAAAAAGGTGAAAAGATTGCGAAAAGTGAAGTCTAACACCTTGAAAAATATTAATTATGATATTTTTCTAATAAATGTCAAAATTGATATCTAAAAGGAACAAAATACTTAATTTTCATGTTTTTCTCAAAAGAACTCCAAAATTGAAGATTAACACATGCGAATTTATAATCTTTTTGTTTAAAAAAGGTGAAAAGAATGACAAACGTGAAGTCTAACACCTTCAAAAATATCAATTATCATTGTTTTCTAATGGATTGTAAAATTCATTTCTAAAACCAACAAAATACATAATTTTCATGTTTTCCTAAAAAACTCCAAAATGAAAGACTAACACATGCGAATTTCTATTTTTTTGATGAACAATTTGAAAAAAATACAAAATGTGGAGTTTAACACATTAAAAAATATTAATTATCATATTTTTCTAATAAATGTCAAAATTGAAGTCTAAAACGAACAAAATATTTAATTTTCATGTATTCATCAAAAGAACTCCGAAATAGAAGACTAACACATGCGAATTTATATTCTTTTTGTTTAAAAAAGGTGAAAAGAATGCCAAAAGTCAAGTCTAACACCTTCCAAAATATTAATTATCATATTTTTCAAATAAATGTCAAAATTGATGTCTAAAATGTACAAAACACTTAATTTTCTTGTTTTCGTCAAAAGAAGTCCAAAATTGAAGACTAACACAAGCGAATTTCAATTCTTTTTGTTTAAAAAGTTCAAAAGAATGACAAAAGTGAAGTCTAACGCCTTCAAAAATATCAATTATCATTGTTTTCTAATAAATTCCAAAATTCATGTCTTAGACGAACGAAATACATAATTTTCATCTTTTCCTAAAAAAAAACTACAAAATGAAAGAATAACACATGCGAATTTCTTATTTTTTGTTGAACAATTTGAAAAAAATACAAAAAGTGGAGTTTAACACATTAAAAAATATTAATTATCATATTTTTCTAATAAATGTCAAAATTGATTTCTAAAACGAACAAAATACTTAATTTTCATGTTTTCATGAAAAGAACTCCGAAATAGAAGACTAACACATGTGAATTTATATTCTTTTTGTTTAAAAAAGGCAAAAAGAATGACAAAAGTGAAGTCTAACACCTTAAAAAATATAAATTATCATTGTTTACTAATAAATTCCAAAATTCATGTTTAAAACGAACAAAATACATAATTTTCTTCTTTTCCTAAAAAAACTCCAAAATGAAAGACTAACACATGCGAATTTATATTTTTTTGTTGAACAATTTCAAAAAAATACAAAAAGTTGAGTTTAACACCTTCAAAAATATAAATAATAATATTTTTCTAATAAGTGTCAAAATTGATATCTAAAATGAACGAAATACTTAATTTTCATGTTTTGATCAAAAGAACCCCAAAATAGAAGACTAACACATGCGAATTAATATTCTTTTTGTTTAAAAAAGGTGAAAAGAATGAAAAAAGTGAAGTCTAACACCTTAAAAAATATCAATTCTAGTTGTTTTCTATTAAATTCCAAAATTCATGTCTAAAATGAACAAAATACATAATTTTCGTGTTTTCCTAAAAAAAACTCCAAAATGAAAGACTAACACATGCGAATTTCTATTTTTTTTTTGGAACAATTTGAAAAAAATACAAAAAGTGGAGTTTAACACATTCAAAAATATTAATTATCATATTTTTCTAATAAATGTCAAAATAGATGTCTAGAACGAACAAAATACTTAATTTTCATGTTTTCATCAAAACAACTCCGAAATAGAAGACTAACACATGTGAATTTATATTCTTTTTGTTTAAAAAAGGTGAAAAGATTGCGAAAAGTGAAGTCTAACACCTTGAAAAATATTAATTATGATATTTTTCTAATAAATGTCAAAATTGATATCTAAAAGGAACAAAATACTTAATTTTCATGTTTTTCTCAAAAGAACTCCAAAATTGAAGATTAACACATGCGAATTTATAATCTTTTTGTTTAAAAAAGGTGAAAAGAATGACAAACGTGAAGTCTAACACCTTCAAAAATATCAATTATCGTTGTTTTCTAATAGATTGTAAAATTCATTTCTAAAACCAACAAGATACATAATTTTCATGTTTTCCTAAAAAAACTCCAAAATGAAAGACTAACACATGCGAATTTCTATTTTTTTGATGAACAATTTGAAAAAAATACAAAATGTGGAGTGTAACATATTAAAAAATATTAATTATCATATTTTTCTAATAAATGTCAAAATTGAAGTCTAAAACGAACAAAATATTTAATTTTCATGTATTCATCAAAAGAACTCCGAAATAGAAGACTAACACATGCGAATTTATATTCTTTTTGTTTAAAATAGGTGAAAAGAATGCCAAAAGTCAAGTCTAACACCTTCCAAAATATTAATTATCATATTTTTCAAATAAATGTCAAAATTGATGTCTAAAATGTACAAAACACTTAATTTTCTTGTTTTCGTCAAAAGAAGTCCAAAATTGAAGACTAACACAAGCGAATTTCAATTCTTTTTGTCTAAAAAGTTCAAAAGAATGACAAAAGTGAAGTCTAACACCTTCAAAAATATCAATTATCATTGTTTTCTAATAAATTCCAAAATTCATGTCTTAGACGAACGAAATACATAATTTTCATCTTTTCCTAAAAAAAAACTACAAAATGAAAGAATAACACATGCGAATTTCTTATTTTTTGTTGAACAATTTGAAAAAAATTCAAAAAGTGGAGTTTAACACATTAAAAAATATTAATTATCATATTTTTCTAATAAATGTCAAAATTGATTTCTAAAACGAACAAAATACTTAATTTTCATGTTTTCATGAAAAGAACTCCGAAATAGAAGACAAACGTGAATTTATATTCTTTTTGTTTAAAAAAGGCGAAAAGAATGACAAAAGTGAAGTCTAACACCTTAAAAAATATAAATTATCATTGTTTCCTAATAAATTCCAAAATTCATGTTTAAAACGAACAAAATACATAATTTTCATCTTTTCCTAAAAAAACTCCAAAATGAAAGACTAACACATGCGAATTTATATTTTTTTGTTGAACAATTTCAAAAAAATACAAAAAGTCGTGTTTAACACCTTCAAAAATATCAATAATAATATTTTTCTAATAAATGTCAAAATTGATATCTAAAATGAACGAAATACTTAATTTTCATGTTTTGATCAAAAGAACTCCAAAATAGAAGACTAACACATGCGAATTAATATTCTTTTTGTTTAAAAAAGGTGAAAAGAATGCAAAAAGTGAAGTCTAACACCTTAAAAAATATCAATTCTAGTTGTTTTCTATTAAATTCCAAAATTCATGTCTAAAATGAACAAAATACATAATTTTCGTGTTTTCCTAAAAAAAACTCCAAATTGAAAGACTAACACATGCGAATTTCTATTTTTCTTTTTGGAACAATTTGAAAAAAATACAAAAAGTGGAGTTTAACACATTCAAAAATATTAATTATCATATTTTTCTAATAAATGTCAAAATTGATGTGTAAAACGAACAAAATACTTAATTTTCATGTTTTCATCAAAACAACTCCGAAATAGAAGACTAACACATGTGAATTTATATTCTTTTTGTTTAAAAAAGGTGAAAAGATTGCGAAAAGTGAAGTCTAACACCTTGAAAAATATTAATTATGATATTTTTCTAATAAATGTCAAAATTGATATCTAAAAGGAACAAAATACTTAATTTTCATGTTTTTCTCAAAAGAATTCCAAAATTGAAGATTAACACATGCGAATTTATAATCTTTTTGTTTAAAAAAGGTGAAAAGAATGACAAACGTGAAGTCTCACACCTTCAAAAATATCAATTATCATTGTTTTCTAATAGATTGTAAAATTCATTTCTAAAACCAACAAAATACATAATTTTCATGTTTTCCTAAAAAAACTCCAAAATGAAAGACTAACACATGCGAATTTCTATTTTTTTGATGAACAATTTGAAAAAAATACAAAATGTGGAGTTTAACACATTAAAAAATATTAATTATCATATTTTTCTAATAAATGTCAAAATTGAAGTCTAAAACGAACAAAATATTTAATTTTCATGTATTCATCAAAAGAACTCCGAAATAGAAGACTAACACATGCGAATTTATATTCTTTTTGTTTAAAAAAGTGAAAAGAATGCCAAAAGTCAAGTCTAACACCTTCCAAAATATTAATTATCATATTTTTCAAATAAATGTCAAAATTGATGTCTAAAACGAACAAAATACATAATTTTCATGTTTTTCTCAAAAGAACTCCAAAATTGAAGATTAACACATGCGTATTTATAATTGTTTTTCTCAAAAGAACTCCAGAATTTGTATTTTTTAGTTCAACAATTTGAAAAAGATACAAAAAGTGGTGTTTAACACCTTCAAATTCTAGTTGTTTTCATGTTTTTCAATTCTAGTTGTTTTCTAATAAATTCCAAAATTCATGTCAAAACCGAACAAAATATATAATTTTCATGTTTTCCTAAAAAAACTACAAAATGAAAGACTAACAAATGCGAATTTCAATTTTTTTGTTGAACAATTTGAAAAAAATATAAAAAGTGGAGTTTAACACATTCAAATATAATAATTATCATATTTTTCTAATAATTGTCAAAATTGATGTCTAAAACGAACAAAATATTTAATTTTCATGTTTTCATCAAAAGAACTCCGAAATAGAAGACTAACACATGCGAATTTATATTCTTGTTGTTTAAAAAATGTGAAAAGAATGCCAAAAGTGAAGTCTAACACCTTCAGAAATATCAATTATCATTGTTTTCTAATAAATTCCAAAATTCTTGTTTAAAACGAACAAAATACATAATTTTCATCATTTCCTAAAAAAACTCCAAAATGAAAGACTAACACATGCAAATATATATTTTTTTGTTGAACAATTTGAAAAAAATACAAAAAGTGGAGTTTAACACCTTCCAAAATATTAATAATCATATTTTTCTAATAATTGTCAAAATTGAGGTCTAAAACGAACAAAATATTTAATTTTCATGTTTTCATCAAAAGAACTCCGAAATAGAAGACTAACACATGCGAATTTATATTCTTGTTGTTTAAAAAATGTGAAAAGAATGCCAAAAGTGAAGTCTAACACCTTCAAAAATATCAATTATCATTGTTTGCTAATAAATTCCAAAATTAATGTTTAAAACGAACAAAATACATAATTTTCATCATTTCCTAAAAAAACTCCAAAATGAAAGACTAACACATGCAAATATATATTTTTTTGTTGAACAATTTGAAAAAAATACAAAAAGTGGAGTTTAACACCTTCAAAAATATTAATTATCATATTTTTCTAATAAATATAAAAATTGATGTCTGAAACGAACAAAATACTTAATTTTCATGTTTTCATCAAAAGAACTCCGAAATAGAAGACTAACACATGTGAATTTATATTCCTTTTGTTTAAAAAAGGCGAAAAGAATGACAAAAGTGAAGTCTAACACCTTCAAAAATATCAATTATCATTGTTTTCTAATAAATTCCAAAATTCATGTTTAAAACGACCAAAATACATAATTTTCATCATTTCCTAAAAAACTCCAAAATAGAAGACTAACACAGGCGAATTAATATTCTTTTTGTTTAAAAAAGGTGAAAAGAATGCAAAAAGTGAAGTCTAACACCTTCAAAAATATCAATTCTAGTTGTTTTCTAATAAATTCCAAAATTCATGTCTAAAACGAACAAAATACATCATTATCATGTTTTCCGAAAATAACTCCAAAATGAAAGACTAACACATGCGAATTTATATTTTTTTTGTTGGAACAATTTGAAAAAATACAAAGAGTGGAGTATAACACATTCAAAAATATTAATTATCATATTTTTCTAATAATTGTCAAAATTGATGTCTAAAACGAAAAAAATACTTAAGTTTCATGTTTTCATCAAAAGAACTCCGAAATAGAAGACTAACACATGCGAATTTATATTCTTTTTGTTTAAAAAATCTGAAAAGAATGCCAAAAGTGAAGTCTAACACCTTCAAAAATATTAATTATCATATTTTTCTAATAATGTCAAAGTTCATGCCTAAAACGAACAAAATATTTAATTTTCATGTTTTCCTCAAAAGAACTCCAAAATTGAAGACTAACACATGCGAATTTCTATTTTTTTTGTTTAAAAAAGGGGAAAAGAATGACAAAAGTGAAGTCTAACACCTTCAAAAATATTAATTATAATAGTTTTCTAATATGTTCCAAAATTCATGTCTAAAATGAACAAAATACGTAATTTTCATCTTTTCCTAAAAAAAACTCCAAAATGAAAGACTAACACATGCGAATTTCTATTTTTTTGTCGAACAATTTGAAAAAAATACAAAAAGTGGAGTTTAACACCATCAAAAATATTAATTATCATATTTTTCTAATAAATGTCAAAATTAATGTCTAAAATGAACAAAATACTTAATTTTCATGTTTTCATCAGAAGAACTCCATAATAGAAGACTAACACATGCGAATTAATATTCTTTTTGTTTAAAAAAGGTGAATAGAATGCCAAAAGTGAAGTCTAACACCTTCAAAAATATTAATTATCATATTTTTCTAATAAATGTCAAAATTTATATCTAAAATGTACAAAATACTTAATTTTCTTATTTTCGTCAAAAGAACTCCAAAATTGAAGACTAACACAAGCGAATTTCTATTCTTTTTGTTTAAAAAGGTCAAAAGAATGACAAAAATGAAGTCTAACACCTTCAAAAATATCAATTATCATTGTTTTCTAATAAATTCCAAAATTCATGTCTTAAACGATCAAAATACATAATTTTCATCTTTTCCTAAAAAAACTCCAAAATGAAAGACTAACACATGCGAATTTCTAAATTTTTGTTGAACAATTTCAAAAAAATACAAAAAGTGGAGTTTAACACCTTCAAAAATATTAATTATCATATTTTTCTAATAAATGTCAAAATTGATGTCTAAAATGAACAAAATACTTAATTTTCATGTTTTCCCCAAAAGAATGCCAAAATTGAAGACTAACACGTGCGAATTTCTATTCTTTTTGTTTAAAAACGGTGGAAAGAATGCCAAAAGTCAAGTCTAACACCTTCAAAAATATTAATTATCATATTTTTCTAATAAATGTCAAAATTGATGTCTAAAACGAAAAAATACTTAATTTCATGTTTTCATCAAAAGAACTCCGAAATAGAAGACTAACACATGTGAATTTATATTCTTTTCGTTTAAAAAGGGTGAAAAGAATGACAAAAGTGAAGTCTAACACCTTCAAAAATATCAATTCTAGTTGTTTTGTAATAAATTCCAAAATTCATGTCTAAAACGAACAAAATACATAATTTTCATGTTTTCCTAAAAAAACTCCAAAATAAAAGACTAACACATGCGAATTTCTATTTTTTTGTTGAACAATTTAAAAAAAAATACAAAAAGTGGAGTTTAACAGGTTAAAAAATATTAATTATCATATTTTTCTAATAATTGTCAAAATTGACGTCTAAAACGAACAAAATACTTAATTTTCATGTTTTCATCAAAAGAACTCCGAAATAGAAGACTACCACATGCGATTTTATATTCTTTTTGTTTAAATAAGGTGAAAAGATTGACAAAAGTGATGTCTAACGCCTTCAAAAATATTAATTATCATATTTTTCTAATAAATGTCAAAATTGATGTCTAAAACGAACAAAATACTTAATTTTCATGTTTTCCTCAAAAGAACTCCAAAATTGAAGACTAACACATGCGAATTTCTATTCTTTTTGTTTAAAAAATGTGAAAAGAATGACAAAAGTTAAGTGTAACACCTTCAAAAATATTAATTATCATTGTTTTCTAATAAATTCTAAAATTCATGTCTAAAACAAACAAAATAAATAATTATCATGTTTTCCTAAAAAAAACTCCAAAATGAAAGACTAAGACATGCGAATTTCTATTTTTTTTGTTGGAACAATTTGTAAAAAATACAAAAAGTGGAGTTTAAAACCTTCAAAAATATTAATTATCATATTTTTCTAATAAATGTCAAAATTGATGTCTAAAATTAACAAAATACTTAATTTTCATGTTTTCCTCAAAAGAACTCCAAAATTTAGGACTAACACATGCGAATTTCTATTTTTTTGTTTAAAAAGGGGAAAAGAATGACAAAAGTGAAGTCTAACACCTTCAAAAATATCTATTATCATTGTTTTCTAATAAATTCCAAAATTCATGTCTTAAACGAACAAAATACATAATTTTCCTCTTTTCCTAAAAAAACTCCAAAATGAAAGACTAACACATGCGAATTTCTAAATTTTTGTTGAACAATTTAAAAAAAATATAAAAAGTGGAGTTTAACACCTTCAAAAATATTAATTATCATATTTTTCTAATAAATGTCAAAATTAATGTCTAAAATGAACAAAATACTTAATTTTCATGTTTTCCCCAAAAGAACTCCAAAATTGAAGACTAACACGTGCGAATTTCTATTCTTTTTGTTTAAAAAAGGTGAAAAGAATGCCAAAAGTCAACTCTAACACCTTCAAAAATATTAATTATCATATTTTTCTAATAAATGTCAAAATTGATGTCTAAAACGAAAAAATACTTAATTTCATGTTTCATCAAAAGAACTCCGAAATAGAAGACTAACACATGTGAATTTATATTCTTTTTGTTTAAAAAGGGTGAAAAGAATGACAAAAGTGAAGTCTAACACCTTCAAAAATATCAATTCTAGTTGTTTTCTAATAAATTCCAAAATTCATGTCTAAAACGTACAAAATACATAATTTTCATGTTTTCCTAAAAAAATTCCAAAATAAAAGACTAACACATGCGAATTTCTATTTTTTTTGTTTAAAAAATGTGAAAAGAATGCCAGAAGTGATGTCTAACGCCTTCAAAAATATTAATTATCATATTTTTCTAATAAATGTCAAAATTGATGTCTAAAACGAACAAAATACTTAATTTTCATGTTTTGATCAAAAGAACTCGAAAATTGAAGACTAACACATGCGAATTTCTATTCTTTTTGTTTAAAAAAGGTGAAAAGAATGCCAAAAGTGAAGTCCCTTCAAAAATATCAATTCTAGTTGTTTTCTAATAAATTCCAAAATTCATGTCTAAAACGAACAAAATACATAATTATCATGTTTTCCTAAAAAAAACTCCAAAATAAAAGACTAACACATGCGAATTTCTATTTTTTTTGTTGGAACAATTTGAAAAAAATACAAAAAGTGGAGTATAAAACATTTGAAAATATTAATTATCATATTTTTCTAATAATTGTCAAAATTGATGTCTAAAACGAAAAAAATACATAAGTTTCATGTTTTCATCAAAAGAACTCCGAAATAGAAGACTAACACATGCGAATTTCTATTTTTTTTTGTTTAAAAAAGGGGAAAAGAATGACAAAAGTGAAGTCTAACACCTTCAAAAATATCAATTATAATAGTTTTCTAATAAGTTCCAAAATTCATGTCTAAAACGAACAAAATACGTAATTTTCATCTTTTCCTAAAAAAAACTCCAAAATGAAAGACTAACACATGCGAATTTCTATTTTTTTGTCGAACAATTTGAAAAAAATACAAAAAGTGGAGTTTAACACCTTCAAAAATATTAATTATCATATTTTTCTAATAAATGTCAAAGTTCATGTCTAAAACGAACAAAATATTTAATTTTCATGTTTTCCTCAAAAGAACTCCAAAATTGAAGACTAACACATGCGAATTTCTATTTTTTTTTGTTTAAAAAAGGGGAAAAGAATGACAAAAGTGAAGTCTAACACCTTCAAAAATATCAATTATAATAGTTTTCTAATAAGTTCCAAAATTCATGTCTAAAACGAACAAAATACGTAATTTTCATCTTTTCCTAAAAAAAACTCCAAAATGAAAGACTAACACATGCGAATTTCTATTTTTGTGTCGAACAATTTGAAAAAAATACAAAAAGTGGAGTTTAACACCTTCAAAAATATTAATTATCATATTTTTCTAATAAATGTCAAAATTAATGTCTAAAATGAACAAAATACTTAATTTTCATGTTTTCATCAAAAGAACTCCATAATAGAAGACTAACACATGCGAATTAATATTCTTTTTGTTTAAAAAAGGAGAATAGAATGCCAAAAGTGAAGTCTAACACCTTCAAAAATATTAATTATCATATTTTTCTAATAAATATCAAAATTTATATCTAAAATGTACAAAATACTTAATTTTCTTATTTTCGTCAAAAGAACTCCAAAATTGAAGACTAACACAAGCGAATTTCTATTCTTTTTGTTTAAAAAGGTCAAAAGAATGACAAAACTGAAGTCTAACACCTTCAAAAATATCAATTATCATTGTTTTCTAATAAATTCCAAAATTCATGTCTTAAACGATCAAAATACATAATTTTCATCTTTTCCTAAAAAAACTCCAAAATGAATGACTAACACATGCGAATTTCTAAATTTTTGTTGAACAATTTCAAAAAAATACAAAAAGTGGAGTTTAACACCTTCAAAAATATTAATTATCATATTTTTCTAATAAATTGAAAAATTGATGTCTAAAATGAACAAAATACTTAATTTTCATGTTTTCCCCAAAAGAACGCCAAAATTGAAGACTAACACGTGCGAATTTATATTCTTTTTGTTTAAAAAAGGTGGAAAGAATGCCAAAAGTCAAGTCTAACACCTTCAAAAATATTAATTATCATATTTTTCTAATAAATGTCAAAATTGATGTCTAAAACGAAAAAATACTTAATTTCATGTTTTCATCAAAAGAACTCCGAAATAGAAGACTAACACACGTGAATTTATATTCTTTTCGTTTAAAAAATGTGAAAAGAATGCCAAAAGTGAAGTCAACGCCTTCAAAAATATTAATTATCATATTTTTCTAATAAATGTCAAAATTGATGTCTAAAACGAACAAAATACTTAATTTTCGTGTTTTCCTCAAAAGAACTCGAAAATTGAAGACTAACACATGCGAATTTCTATTCTTTTTGTTTAAAAAAGGTGAAAAGAATGACAAAAGTTAAGTCTAACACCTTCAAAAATACCAATTATCATTGTTTTCTAATAAATTCTAAAATTCATGTCTAAAACAAACAAAATAAATAATTATCATGTTTTCCTAAAAAAAACTCCAAAATGAAAGACTAACACATGCGAATTTCTATTTTTTTTGTTGGAAAAATTTGTAAAAAATACAAAAAGTGGAGTTTAAAACCTTCAAAATTATTAATTATCATATTTTTCTAATAAATGTCAAAATTGATGTCTAAAATGAACAAAATACTTAATTTTCATGTTTTCCTCAAAAGAACTCCAAAATTTAGGACTAACACACGCGAATTTCTATTTTTTTTGTTTAAAAAAGGGGAAAAGAATGACAAAAGTGAAGTCTAACACCATCAAAAATATCAATTATAATAGTTTTCTAATAAGTTCCAAAATTCATGTCTAAAACGAACAAAACACATAATTTTCATCTTTTCCTAAAAAAGACCCCAAAATGAAAGACTAACACATGCGAATTTCTATTTTTTTGTAGAACAATTTGAAAAAAATACAAAAAGTGGAGTTTAATACCTTCAAAAATATTAATTATCATATTTTTCTAATAAATGTCAAAATTAATGTCTAAAACGAACAAAATACTTAATTTTCGTGTTTTCATCAAAAGAACTCCATAATAGAAGACTAACACATGCTAATTAATATTCTTTTTGTTTAAAAAAGGTGAAAAGAATGCCAAAAGTGAAGTCTAACACCTTCAAAAATATTAATTATCATATTTTTCTAATAAATGTCAAAATTGATATCTAAAATGTACAAAATACTTAATTTTCTTATTTTCGTCGAAAGAACTCCAAAATTGAAGACTAACACAAGCGAATTTCTATTCTTTTTGTTTAAAAAGGTCAAAAGAATGACAAAAGTGAAGTCTAACACCTTCAAAAATATCAATTATCATTGTTTTCTAATAAATTCCAAAATTCATGTCTTAAACGATCAAAATACATAATTTTCATCTTTTCCTAAAAAAACTCCAAATTGAATGACTAACACATGCGAATTTCTAAATTTTTGTTGAACAATTTCAAAAAAATACAAAAAGTGGAGTTTAACACCTTCAAAAATATTAATTATCATATTTTTCTAATAAATGTCAAAATTGATGTCTAAAATGAACAAAATACTTAATTTTCATGTTTTCTCCAAAAGAACGCCAAAATTGAAGACTAACACGTGCGAATTTCTATTCTTTTTGTTTAAAAAAGGTGGAAAGAATGCCAAAAGTCAAGTCTAACACATTCAAAAATATTAATTATCATATTTTTCTAATAAATGTCAAAATTGATGTCTAAAACGAAAAAATACTTAATTTCATGTTTTCATCAAAAGAACTCCGAAATAGAAGACTAACACATGTGAATTTATATTCTTTTTGTTTAAAAAAGGTGAAAAGAATGACAAAAGTGAAGTCTAACACCTTCAAAAATATCAATTCTAGTTGTTTTCTAATAAATTCCAAAATTCATGTCTAAAACGAACAAAACACATAATTTTCATGTTTTCTTAAAAAAACTCCAAAATAAAAGACTAACACATGCGAATTTCTATTTTTTTGTTGAACAATTTAAAAAAAATACAAAAAGTGGAGTTTAACACATTCAAAAATATTAATTATCATATTTTTCTAATAATTGTCAAAATTGATGTCTAAAACGAACAAAATACTTAATTTTCATGTTTTCATCAAAAGAACTGCGAAATAGAAGACTAACACATGTGATTTTATATTCTTTTTGTTTAAAAAATGTGAAAAGAATTCCAAAAGTGAAGTCTTAACACCTTCAAAAATATCAATTCTAATTGTTTTCTAATAAATTCCAAAATTCATGTCTAAAAGAAAAAAAATACATAATTTTCATGTTTTCATGAAAAACTCCAAATTGAAAGACTAACACATGCGAATTTCTATTTTTTTGTTGAACAATTTGAAAAAAATACAAAAAGTGGAGTTTAACACATTAAAAAATATTATTTATCATATTTTTGTAATAAATGTCAAAATTGATTTCTAAAATGAACAAAATACTAAATTTTCATGTTTTCATCAAAAGAACTCCGAAATAGAGGACTAACACATGTGAATTTATATTCTTTTTGTTTAAAAAAGGAGAAAAGAATGACAAAAGTGAAGTCTAACACCTTCAAAAATATCAATTCTAGTTGTTTTCTAATAAATTCCAAAATTCATGTCTAAAACGAACAAAATACATAATTTTCATGTTTTCCTAAAAAGCTCCAAAATAAAAGACTAACACATGCGAATTTCTATTTTTTTGTTGAACAATTTAAAAAAAATACAAAAAGTGGAGTTTAACACCTTCAAAAATATTAATTATCATATTTTTCTGATAATTGTCAAAATTGATGTCTAAAACGAACAAAATACTTAATTTTCATGTTTTCATCAAAAGAACTGCGAAATAGAAGACTAACACATGTGATTTTATATTATTTTTGTTTAAAAAATGTGAAAAGAATTCCAAAAGTGAAGTCTAACACCTTCAAAAATATCAATTCTTATTGTTTTCTAATAAATTCCAAAATTCGTGTCTAAAAGAAAAAAAATACATAATTTTCATGTTTTCATGAAAAACTCCAAAATGAAAGACTAACACATGCGAATTTCTATTTTTTTGTTTAACAATTTGAAAAAAATACAAAAAGTGGAGTTTAACACATTAAAAAAATATTATTTATCATATTTTTGTAATAAATGTCAAAATTGATTTATAAAATGAACAAAATACTAAATTTTCATGTTTTCATCAAAAGAACTATGAGATAGAATACTAACACATGTGAATTTATGTTCTTTTTGTTTAAAAAAGGAGAAAAGAATGACAAAAGTGAAGTCTAACACCTTCAAAAATACCAATTCTAGTTGTTTTCTAATAAATTCCAAAATTCATTTCTAAAACGAACAAAATATATAATTTTCATGTTTTCCTAAAAAAACTCCAAAATGAGAGACTAACACATGCGAATTTCTATATTTTTGTTGAACAATTTGAAAAAAATATATAAAGTGGAGTTTAACACCTTAAAAAATATTATTTATCATATTTGTCTAATAAATGTCAAAATTGATGTCTAAAACGAACAAAATACTTAATTTTCATGTTTTCATCAAAAGAACTGCGAAATAGAAGACTAACACATGTGATTTTATATTCTTTTTGTTTAAAAAATGTGAAAAGAATTCCAAAAGTGAAGTCTAACACCTTCAAAAATATCAATTCTTATTGTTTTCTAATAAATTCCAAAATTCGTGTCTAAAAGAAAAAAAATACATAATTTTCATGTTTTCATGAAAAACTCCAAAATGAAAGACTAACACATGCGAATTTCTATTTTTTTGTTTAACAATTTGAAAAAAATACAAAAAGTGGAGTTTAACACATTAAAAAATATTATTTATCATATTTTTGTAATAAATGTCAAAATTGATTTCTAAAATGAACAAAATACTAAATTTTCATGTTTTCAACAAAAGAACTCCGAAATAGAAGACTAACACATGTGAATTTATATTCTTTTTGTTTAAAAAAGGAGAAAAGAATGACAAAAGTGAAGTCTAACACCTTCAAAAATATCAATTCTAGTTGTTTTCTAATAAATTCCAAAATTCATGTCTAAAACGAACAAAATACATAATTTTTATGTTTTCCTAAAAAACACCAAAATAAAAGACTAACACATGCGAATTTCTATTTTTATGTTGAACAATTTAAAAAAAAATACAAAAAGTGGAGTTTAACACATTCAAAAATATTAATTATCATATTTTTCTAATAATTGTCAAAATTGATGTCTAAAACGAATAAAATACTTAATTTTCATGTTTTCATCAAAAGAACTGCGAAATAGAAGACTAACACATGTGATTTTATATTCTTTTTGTTTAAAAAATGTGAAAAGAATTCCAAAAGTGAAGTCTAACACATTCAAAAATATCAATTCTAATTGTTTTCTAATAAATTCCAAAATTCATGTCTAAAAGAAAAAAATACATAATTTTCATGTTTTCATGAAAAACTCCAAAATGAAAGACTAACACATGCAAATTTCTATTTTTTTGTTGAACAATTTGAAAAAAATACAAAAAGTGGAGTTTAACACATTAAAAAATATTATTTATCATATTTTTGTAATAAATGTCAAAATTGATTTCCAAAATGAACAAAATACTTAATTTTCATGTTTTCATCAAAAGAACTCCGAAATAGAAGACTAACACATGTGATTTTATATTCTTTTTGTTTAAAAAATGTGAAAATAATTCGAAAAGTGAAGTCTAACACCTTCAAAAATATCAATTCTAATTGTTTTCTAATAAATTCCAAAATTGATGTCTAAAAGAAAAAAAATACATAATTTTCATGTTTTCATGAAAAACTCCAAAATGAAAGACTAACACATGCGAATTTCTATTTTTTTGTTGAACAATTTGAAAAAAATAAAAAATTGGAGTTTAACACATTATAAAATATTATTTATCATATTTTTGTAATAAATGTCAAAATTGATTTCTAAAATGAACAAAATACTAAATTTTCATGTTTTCATCAAAAGAACTCCGAAATAGAAGACTAACACATGTGAATTTATATTCTTTTTTGTTTAAAAAAGGAGAAAAGAATGACAAAAGTGAAGTCTAACACCTTCAAATATATCAATTCTAGTTGTTTTCTAATAAATTCCAAAATTCATGTCTAAAACGAACAAAATACATAATTTTCATGTTTTCCTAAAAAACTCCAAAATAAAAGACTAACACATGCGAATTTCTATTTTTTTGTTGAACAATTTAAAAAAAATACAAAGAGTGGAGTTTAACACATTCAAAAATATTAATTATCATATTTTTCTAATAATTGTCAAAATTGATGTCTAAAACGAACAAAATATTTAATTTTCATGTTTTCATCAATAGAACTGCGAAATAGAAGACTAACACATGTGATTTTATATTCTTTTTGTTTAAAAAATGTGAAAAGAATTCCAAAAGTGAAGTCTAACACCTTCAAAAATATCAATTCTAATTGTTTTCTAATAAATTCCAAAATTCATGTCTAAAAGAAAAAAAATACATAATTTTCATGTTTTCATGAAAAACTCCAAAATAAAAGACTAACACATGCGAATTTCTATTTTTTTGTTGAACAATTTAAAAAAAATATAAAAAGTAGAGTTTAACACATTCAAAAATATTAATTATCATATTTTTCTAATAATTGTCAAAATTGATGTCTAAAACGAACAAAATACTTAATTTTCATGTTTTCATCAAAAGAACTGCGAAATAGAAGACTAACACATGTGATTTTATATTCTTTTTGTTTAAAAAATGTGAAAATAATTCGAAAAGTGAAGTCTAACACCTTCAAAAATATCAATTCTAATTGTTTTCTAATAAATTCCAAAATTGATGTCTAAAAGAAAAAAAATACATAATTTTCATGTTTTCATGAAAAACTCCAAAATGAAAGACTAACACATGCGAATTTCTATTTTTTTGTTGAACAATTTGAAAAAATACAAAAAGGGGAGTTTAACACTTTCAAAAATATTAATTATCATATTTTTCTAATAAATGTCAAAATTAATGTCTAAAACGAACAAAATACTTAATTTTCATGTTTTCATCAAAAAAAACTCCAAAATAGAAGACTAACACATGTGAATTTATATTCTTTTTGTTTAAAAATGGTGAAAAGAATGACAAAAGTGAAATCTAACCCCTTAAAAAATATCAATTCTAATTGTTTTCTAATAAATTCCAAAATTCATGTCTAAAATGAATAAAATACATAATTTTCGTGTTTTCCTAAAAAAACTCCGAAATAGAAGACTAACACATGAGAATTTAAATTATTTTTCTTTTAAAAAAGGTAAAAAGAATGTCAAAGTGAAGTCTAAAACCTCCAAAAATATTAATTATCATATTTTTGTAATAAATGTTAAAATTGATGTCTGAAATGAACAAAATACTTAATTTTCATGTTTTCCTCAAAAGAACTCCAAAATTGAAGACTAACACATGCGAATTTATATTCTTTTTGTTTAAACAATTTGAAAAAAATACAAAAAGTGGAGTTTTACGCCTTCAAAAATATTAATTATCATATTTTCCTAATAAATTATAAAATTAATGTCTAAAACGTACAAAATACTTAATTTTCATGTTTTCATCAAAATAACTCCAAAATAGAAGAGTAACACATGCGAATTAATATTCTTTTTGTTTAAAAAAAGTGAAAAGAACGCCAAAAGTGAAGTCTAACACCTTCAAAAATATTAATTATCATATTTTTCTAATAAATGTCAAAATTGATGTCCAAAATGAACGAAATCCTTAATTTTCATGTTTTCCTCAAAAGAACTCCAAAATTGAAGACTAACACATGCGAATTTCTATTTTTTTTTGTTTAAAAAAGGTGAAAAGATTGACAAAAGTGAAGTTAACACCTTCAAAAATATAAATTATAATAGTTTTTTAATAAATTCCAAAATTCATGCCTAAAACGAACAAAATACATAATTTTAATCCTTTCCGAAAAAAAACTACAAAATGAAAGACTAACACATGCAAATATCTATTTTTTTGTGGAACAATTTGAAAAAAATACAAAAATTGGAGTTGAATACCTTCAAAAATATGAATTATCATATTTTTCTAATAAATGTCAAAATTGATTTCTAAAATGGGCAAAATAATTCATTTTCATGTTTTCATCAAAAGAACTCCAAAATAGAACACTAACACATGCGAATTTATATTCTTTTTGATTAAAAAAATGTGAAAAGAATGCCAAAAGTAAAGTCTAACCTTCAAAAATATTAATTATCATATTTTTCTAGTAAATGTCAAAATTGAGGTCTAAAATGAACAAAAAACTTGATTTTCATGTTTTCCTCCAAAGAACTCCAAAATTGAAGACTAACACATGCGGATTTCTATTCTTCTTGTTTTAAAAAGGTGAAAAGAATGACAAAACTGAAGTCTAACACCTTCAAAAATATTAATTATCATATTTTTGTAATAAATGTCAAAATTGATGTCTGAAAAGAACGAAATACTTAATTTTCATGTTTTCCTCAAAATAACTCCAAAATTTAAGACTAACACATGCGAATTTCTATTCTTTTTGTTTGAAAAAGGTGAAAAGAATGACAAAAGTGAAGTCTAACACCTTCAAAAAATATTAATTATCATATTTTTCTAATAAATGTCAAAATTGATGTCTAAAACGAACAAAATACTTAATTTTCATGTTTTCATCAAAAGAACTACAAAATAGAAGACTAACACATGCGAATTTATATTCTTTTTGTTTAAAAAAGGTGAAAAGAATGCCAAAAGTGAAGTCCAACACCTTCAAAAATATTAATTATCATATTTTTCTAGTAAATGTCAAAATTGATGTCTAAAATGAACAAAAAACTTGATTTTCATGTTTTCCTCAAAAGATCTCCAAAATTGAAGACTAACACATGCGAATATCTATTCTTTTTGTTTAAAAAAGGTGGAAAGACTGCCAAAAGTGAAGTCTAACATCTTCAAAAATATCAATTATAATAGTTTTCTAATAAGTTCCAAAATTCATGTCTAAAACAAAAAAAATACATAATTTTCCTCTTTTCCTAAAAAAAACTCCAACATGAAAAACTAACACATGCGTATTTCTATTTTTTTGTTGAACATTTTGAAAAAAATACAAAAAGTGGAGTTTAACACATTCAAAAATATTAATTATCATATTTTTCTAATAATTGTCAAAATTGATGTCTAAAACGAACAAAATACTTAATTTTAATGTTTTCATCAAAAGAACTCTGAAATAGAAGACTAACACATGTGAATTTATATCCTTTTTGTTTAAAAAAGGTGAAAAGAATGACAAAAGTGAAATCTAACCCCTTAAAAAATATCAATTCTAGTTGTTTTCTAATAAATTCCAAAATTCATGTCTAAAATGAACAAAATACATAATTTTCGTGTTTTCCTAAAAAAACTCCAAAATGAAAGACTAACACATGCGAATTTCTATTGTTTTTCTAGAACAATTTGAAAAAAATACAAAAAGTGGAGTTTAACACATTCAAAAATATAAATTATCATATTTTTCTAATAATTGTCAAAATTGATGTCTAAAACGAACAAAATACTTAATTTTCATGTTTTCCTCAAAAGAACTCCGAAATTGAAGACTAACACATGCGAATTTCTATTTTTTTTGTTTAAAAAAGGTGAAAAGAATGACAAAAGTGAAGTCTAACATCTTCAAAAATATAAATTATAATAGTTTTCTAATAAGTTCCAAAATTCATGTCTAAAACAAAAAAAATACATAATTTTCCTCTTTTCCTAAAAAAAACTCCAACATGAAAAACTAACACATGGGAATTTCTATTTTTTTGTTGAACAATTTGAAAAAAATTCAAAAAGTGGAGTTTAACACCTTCAAAAATATTAATTATCATATTTTTCTAATAAATGTTAAAATTAATGTCTAAAACGAACAAAATACTTAATTTTCATGTTTTCATCAAAAGAACTCCAAAATAGAAGACTAACACATGCGAATTAATATTCTTTTGGTTTAAAAAAGGTGAAAGGAATGCCAAAAGTGAAATCTAACACCTTCAAAAATATTAATTATCATATTTTTCTAATAAATGTCAAAATTGATGTCTAAAATGTACAAAATACATAATTTTCATGTTTTCGTCAAAAGAACTCCAAAATAGAAGACTAACACATGCGAATTAATATTCTTTTTGTTTTAAGAAGGTGAAAAGATTGCCAAAACTGAAGTCTAACACCTTCAAAAATATTAATTATCATATTTTTCTAATAAATGTCAAAATTGATGTCTAAAATGTACAAAATACTTAATTTTCATGTTTTCGTCAAAAGAACTCCAAAATTGAAGACTGACACAAGCGAATTTCTATTATTTTTGTTTAAAAAAGGTGAAAAGAATGACAAAAGTGAAGTCTAACACCTTCAAAAATATCAATTATAATAGTTTTCCAATAAGTTCCAAAATTCATGTCTAAAACGAACAAAATACATAATTTTCATCTTTTCCTAAAAAAAACTCCAAAATGAAAGACTAACACATGCGAATTTCTATTTTTTTGTTGAACAATTTGAAAAAATACAAAAAGGGGAGTTTAACACTTTCAAAAATATTAATTATCATATTTTTCTAATAAATGTCAAAATTAATGTCTAAAACGAACAAAATACTTAATTTTCATGTTTTCATCAAAAAAACCTCCAAAATAGAAGACTAACACATGTGAATTTATATTCTTTTGGTTTAAAAATGGTGAAAAGAATGACAAAAGTGAAATCTAACCCCTTAAAATATATCAATTCTAGTTGTTTTCTAATAAATTCCAAAATTCATGTCTAAAATTAATAAAATACATAATTTTCGTGTTTTCCTAAAAAAACTCCGAAATAGAAGACTAACACATGAGAATTTAAATTATTTTTCTTTTAAAAAAGGTAAAAAGAATGTCAAAGTGAAGTCTAAAACCTTCAAAAATATTAATTATCATATTTTTGTAATAAATGTCAAAATTGATGTCTGAAATGAACAAAATACTTAATTTTCATGTTTTCCTCAAAAGAACTCCAAAATTGAAGACTAACACATGCGAATTTATATTCTTTTTGTTTAAAAAAGGTAAAAATAATGTCAAAAGTGAAGTCTTAACACCTTCAAAAATATCAATTATCATTGTTTTCTAATAAATTCCAAAATTCATGTCTAAAACGAACAAAATACATATTTTTTATCTTTTCCTAAAAAAACTCCAAAATGAAAGACTAACACATGCGAATTTCTAATTTTTTGTTGAACAATTTGAAAAAAATACAAAAAGTGGAGTTTTACGCCTTCAAAAATATTAATTATCATATTTTCCTAATAAATGATAAAATTAATGTATAAAACGAACAAAATACTTAATTTTCATGTTTTCATCAAAAGAACTCCAAAATAGAAGAGTAACACATGCGAATTAATATTCTTTTTGTTTAAAAAAGGTGAAAAGAACGCCAAAAGTGAAGTCTAACACCTTCAAAAATATTAATTATCATATTTTTCTAATAAATGTCAAAATTGATGTCTAAAATGTACAAAATACTTAATTTTCATGTTTTCGTCAAAAGAACTCCAAAATAGAAGACTAACACATGCGAATTAATATTCTTTTTGTTTAAAAAAGGTGAAAAGAATGCCAAAAGTGAAGTCCAACACCTTCAAAAATATTAATTATCATTTTTTTCTAGTAAATGTCAAAATTGATGTCTAAAACGAACAAAATACTTAATTTTCATGTTTTCCTCAAAAGAACTCCGAAATTGAAGACTAACACATGCGAATTTCTATTTTTTTTGTTTAAAAAAGGTGAAAAGAATGACAAAAGTGAAGTCTGACATCTTCAAAAATATCAATTATAATAGTTTTCTAATAAGTTCCAAAATTCATGTCTAAAACAAACAAAATACATAATTTTCCTCTTTTCCTAAAAAAAACTCCAACATGAAAAACTAACACATGGGAATTTCTATTTTTTTGTTGAACAATTTGAAAAAAATACAAAAAGTGGAGTTTAACACCTTCAAAAATATTAATTATCATATTTTTCTAATAAATGTTAAAATTAATGTCTAAAACGAACAAAATACTTAATTTTCATGTTTTCATCAAAAGAACTCCAAAATAGAAGACTAACACATGCGAATTAATATTCTTTTGGTTTAAAAAAGGTGAAAGGAATGCCAAAAGTGAAATCTAACACCTTCAAAAATATTAATTATCATATTTTTCTAATAAATGTCAAAATTGATGTCTAAAATGTACAAAATACATAATTTTCATGTTTTCGTCAAAAGAACTCCAAAATAGAAGACTAACACATGCGAATTAATATTCTTTTTGTTTTAAGAAGGTGAAAAGATTGCCACAACTGAAGTCTAACACCTTCAAAAATATTAATTATCATATTTTTCTAATAAATGTCAAAATTCATGTCTAAAATGTACAAAATACTTAATTTTCATGTTTTCGTCAAAAGAACTCCAAAATTGAAGACTGACACAAGCGAATTTCTATTATTTTTGTTTAAAAAAGGTGAAAAGAATGACAAAAGTGAAGTCTAACACCTTCAAAAATATCAATTATAATTGTTTTCTAATAAGTTCCAAAATTCATGTCTAAAACGAACAAAATACATAATCTTCATCTTTTCCTAAAAAAAACTCCAAAATGAAAGACTAACACATGCGAATTTCTATTTTTTTGTTGAACAATTTGAAAAAATACAAAAAGGGGAGTTTAACACTTTCAAAAATATTAATTATCATATTTTTCTAATAAATGTCAAAATTAATGTCTAAAACGAACAAAATACTTAATTTTCATGTTTTCATCAAAAAAAACTCCAAAATAGAAGACTAACACATGTGAATTTATATTCTTTTTGTTTAAAAATGGTGAAAAGAATGACAAAAGTGAAATCTAACCCCTTAAAATATATCAATTCTAGTTGTTTTCTAATAAATTCCAAAATTCATGTCTAAAATGAATAAAATACATAATTTTCGTGTTTTCCTAAAAAAACTCCGAAATAGAAGACTAACACATGAGAATTTAAATTATTTTTCTTTTAAAAAAGGTAAAAAGAATGTCAAAGTGAAGTCTAAAACCTTCAAAAATATTAATTATCATATTTTTGTAATAAATGTCAAAATTGATGTCTGAAATGAACAAAATACTTAATTTTCATGTTTTCCTCAAAAGAACTCCAAAATTGAAGACTAACACATGCGAATTTATATTCTTTTTGTTTAAAAAAGGTAAAAAGAATGTCAAAAGTGAAGTCTTAACACCTTCAAAAATATCAATTATCATTGTTTTCTAATAAATTCCAAAATTCATGTCTAAAACGAACAAAATACATATTTTTTATCTTTTCCTAAAAAAACTCCAAAATGAAAGACTAACACATGCGAATTTCTAATTTTTTGATGAACAATTTGAAAAAACTACAAAAAGTGGAGTTTTACGCCTTCAAAAATTTTAATTATCATATTTTCCTAATAAATGATAAAATTAATGAATAAAACGAACAAAATACTTAATTTTCAAGTTTTCATCAAAAGAACTCCAAAATAGAAGAGTAACACATGCGAATTAATATTCTTTTTGTTTAAAAAAGGTGAAAAGAACGCCAAAAGTGAAGTCTAACACCTTCAAAAATATTAATTATCATATTTTTCTAATAAATGTCAAAATTGATGTCTAAAATGTACAAAATACTTAATTTTCATGTTTTCGTCAAAAGAACTCCAAAATAGAAGACTAACACATGCGAATTAATATTCTTTTTGTTTAAAAAAGGTGAAAAGAATGCCAAAAGTGAAGTCTAACACCTTCAAAAATATTAATTATCATATTTTTCTAATAAATGTCAAAATTGATGTCCAAAATGAACGAAATCCTTAATTTTCATGTTTTCCTCAAAAGAACTCCAAAATTGAAGACCAACACATGCGAATTTCTATTTTTTTTGTTTAAAAAAGGTGAAAAGATTGACAAAAGTGAAGTCTAACACCTTCAAAAATATAAATTATAATAGTTTTCTATTAAATTCAAAAATTCATGCCTAAAACGAACAAAATACATAATTTTAATCCTTTCCGAAAAAAAACTACAAAATTAAAGACTAACACATGCAAATTTCTATTTTTTTGTTGAACAATTTGAAAAAAATACAAAAATTGGAGTTGAACACTTTCAAAAATATGAATTATCATATTTTTCTAATAAATGTCAAAATTGATTTCTAAAATTAGCAAAATACTTCATTTTCAAGTTTTCATCAAAAGAACTCCAAAATAGAACACTAACACATGCGAATTTATATTCTTTTTGATTAAAAAATGTGAAAAGAATGCCAAAAGTGAAGTCAAACCTTCAAAAATATTAATTATCATATTTTTCTAGTAAATGTCAAAATTAATGTCTAAAATGAACAAAAAACTTGATTTTCATGTTTTCCTCCAAAGAACTCCAAAATTGAAGACTAACACATGCGGATTTCTATTCTTCTTGTTTTAAAAAGGTGAAAAGAATGACAAAAACTGAAGTCTAACACCTTCAAAAATATTAATTATCATATTTTTGTAATAAATGTCAAAATTTATGTCTGAAATGAACGAAATACTTAATTTTCATGTTTTCCTCAAAATAACTCCAAAATTTAAGACTAACACATGCGCATTTCTATTCTTTTTGTTTGAAAAAGGTGAAAAGAATGACAAAAGTGAAGTCTAACACCTTAAAAAAATATTAATTATCATATTTTTCTAATAAATGTCAAAATTGATGTCTAAAACGAACAAAATACTTAATTTTCATGTTTTCATCAAAAGAGCTACAAAATAGAAGACTAACACATGCGAATTTATATTCTTTTTGTATAAAAAAGGTGAAAAGAATGCCAAAAGTGAAGTCCAACACCTTCAAAAATATTAATTATCATATTTTTCTAGTAAATGTCAAAATTGATGTCTAAAATGAACAAAAAACTTGATTTTCATGTTTTCCTCAAAAGATCTCCAAAATTGAAGACTAACACATGCGAATATCTATTCTTTTTGTTTAAAAAAGGTGGAAAGACTGCCAAAAGTGATGTCTAACACCTTCAAAAATATTAATTATCATATTTTTATAGTAAATGTCAAAATTGATGTCTAAAATGAACAAAATACTTAATTTTCATGTTTTCCTCAAAAGAACTCCAAAATTGAAAACTAAAACATGCGAATTTATATTATTTTTGTTTAAAAAAGGTGGAAAGACAGCCAAAAGTGAAGTCACCTTCAAAAATATTAATTATCATACTTTTCTAATAAATGTCAAAATTTATGTCTAAAATGAACGACATACTTAAATTTCATGTTTTCCTCAAAATGACTCCAAAATTGAAGACTAACAAATGCGAATTTGTATTCTTTTTGTTTGAAAAAGGTGAAAAGAATGACAAAAGTGAAGTCTAACACCTTAAAAAAATATTAATTATCATATTTTTCTAATAAATGTCAAAATTGATGTCTAAGACGAACAAAATACTTAATTTTCACGTTTTCATCAAAAGAACTACAAAATAGAAGACTAACACATGCGAATTTATATTCTTTTTGTTTGAAAAAGGTGAAAAGAATGCCAAAAGTGAAGTCTAACACCTTCAAAAATATTAATTATCATATTTTTTCTAGTAAATGTCAAAATTGATGTCCAAAATGAACAAATAACTTGATTTTCATGTTTTCCTCAAAAGAACTCCAAAATTGAAGAATAACACATGCGAATTTCTATTCTTTTTGTTTAAAAAAGGTGAAAAGAATGACAAAAGTGAAGTCTAACACCTTCAAAAATATCAATTATCCTTGTTTTGTTACAAATTCTAAAATTCATGTCTAAAACGAACAAAATACATAATTTTCAAATTTTCCTAAAAAAAACTCCAAAATGAAAGACTAACACATGCGAATTTTTTTTTTTATTGGAACAATTTGAAAAAAATACAAAAAGTGGAGTTTAATACCATCAAAAATATTAATTATCATATTTTTCTATTAAATGTCAAAGTTGATGTCTAAGACAAACAAAATACTTAATTTTCATGTTTTCATCAAAAGAACTCCAAAATAGAAGAATGACACATGCGAATTTATATTCTTTTTGTATAAAAAAGGTGAAAAGAATTCCAAAAGTGAACTCTAACACCTTCAAAAAATATTAATTATCATGTTTTTCTAATAAATGTCAAAATTGATGTCTAAAACGAACAAAATACTTAATTTTCATGTTTTCATCAAAAGAACTCCAAAATAGAGGACTAACACATGCGAATTTATATTCTTTTTGTTTAAAAAAGGTGAAAAGAATTACAATAGTGAAGTCTAACACCTTCAAAAATATCAATTATAATAGTTTTCTAATAAATTCCAAAATTCATGTCTAAACGAACAAAATACATAATTTTCATGTTTTCCTAAAAAAAACTAAAAATGAAAGACTAACACATGTGAATTTCTATTTTTTTTTTGTTGAACAATTTGAAAAAAATACAAAAAGTGGAGTTTAACACCTTCAAAAATATTAATTATCATATTTTCTTATAAATTTCGAAATTGATGTCTAAAATGAACAAAATACTTAATTTTCATGTTTTCCTCAAAAGAACTCCAAAATTGAGGACTAACACATGCGAATTTCTAATCGTTTTGTTCAAAAAAAAGGTGAAAAGAATGACAAAAGTGAAGACTAACACCATCAAAAATATCAATTATAATTGTTTTCTAATAAATTCCAAAATTTATGTCTAAAACGAACAAAATACATAATTTTCTTGTTTTCTTAAAAAAAACTCCAAAATGAAAGGCTAACACATGCAAATTTCTGTTTTTTATGTTGAACTATTTGAAATAAAATACAAAAAGTGGAGTTTAACACCTTCAAAAATATTAATTATCATATTTTTCTAATAAATGTCAAAATTGATTTCTAAAATGAACAAAATACTTGTTTTTTATGATTTCCTCAAAAGAACTCCAAAATTGAAGACTAACACATGTGAATTTCTATTCTTTTTGTTTAAAAATGGTGAAAAGAATGACAAAAGTGAAGTCTAACACCTTCAAAAATATCAATTATCATTGGTTGTTATAAATTATAAAATTGTGTCCAAAACGAACAATATACATAATTTTCATGTTTTCCTAAAAAAAAACTCCAAAATGAAAGGCTAACACATGCGAATTTATATATTTTTTTTGTTGGAACAATTTGAAAAAAAAAAGATAAAAAGTGGAGTTTAATACCATAAAAAATATTAATTATCATATTTTTCTAATAAATGTCAAAATTGATGTCTCAAAAGAACAAAATACTTAATTTTCATATTTTCATCAAAAGAACTCCAAAATAGAAGACTAACACATGCGAATTTATATTCTTTTTGTTTAAAAAAGGTCAAGAGAATGCCAAAAGTGAAGTCTAACACTTTCAAAAAAACTAATTATCATATTTTTCTAATAAATGTCAAAATTGATGTCGAAAATGAACAAAATACTTAATTTTCATGTTTTCCTCAAAAGTACTCCAAAATTGAAGACTAACACATGCGAATTTATATTCTTTTTGTTTAAAAAAGGTGAAAAAAATGCCAAAAGTGTAGTCACCTTCAAAAATATTAATTATCATATTTTTCTAATAAATTTCACAATTGATGTCTAAATTGAACAAAATACTTAATTATCAATATTTTTCTCAAAAGAACTCCAAAATTGAAGACTAACACATGCAAATTTCTATTCTTTTTCTTAAAAAAAGGTGAAAAGAATGACAAAAGTGAAGTCTAACACCTTCAAAAATATCAATTATAATTGTTTTCTAATAAATTCCAAAATTCATGTCTAAAACGAACAAAATACATAATTTTAAAGTTTTCCTAAAAAAAATTCCAAAATGAAAGGCGAACACATGCAAATTTCTATTTTTTTAGTTCTACTATTTGAAAAAAATTCAAAAAGTGAAGTTGAACACCTTCAAAAAAATTAATTATCATAATTTTCAAATAAATGTCAAAATTGATGTCTAAAATGATCAAAATGCTTGTTTTTTATGTTTTCCTCAAAAGAACTCCAAAATGGAAGACTAACACTTGTGAATTTTTGTTCTTTTTGTTTAAAAAAGGTGAACAGAATGACAAAAGTGAAGTCTAACACCTTCAAAATTATCTATTATAATTGCTTTCTAATAAATTCCAAAATTCAAGTCTAAAACGAACAAAATACATAATTTTCATTTTTCCTAAAAAAACTAAAAATGAAAGACTAACACATGTGAATATCTATTTTTTTTTTTTGTTGAACAATTTGAAAAAAATACAAAAAGTGGAGTTTAACACCTTCAAAAATATTAATTATCATATTTTTCTTATAAATGTCAAAATTGATGTCTAAGTTGAACTAAATACTTAATTTTCATGTTTTCATCAAAAGAACTCCAAAATAGAAGACTAACACATGCGAATTTATATTCTTTTTGTTTAAAAAAGGTTAAAAAAATGCCAAAAGTGTAGTCACCTTCAAAAATATTAATTATCATATTTTTCTAATAAATTTCACAATTGATGTCTAAAATGAACAAAATACTTAATTATCAATATTTGTCTCAAAAGAACTCCAAAATTGAAGACTAACACATGCAAATTTCTATTCTTTTTCTTGAAAAAAGGTGAAAAGAATGACAAAAGTGAAGTCTAACACCTTCAAAAATATCAATTATAATTGTTTTCTAATAAATTCCAAAATTCATGTCTAAAACGAACAAAATACACAATTTTAAAGTTTTCCTAAAAAAACCTCCAAAATGAAAGGCGAACACATGCAAATTTCTATTTTTTTAGTTCTACTATTTGAAAAAAATTCAAAAAGTGAAGTTGAACACCTTCAAAAAAATTAATTATCATATTTTTCAAATAAATGTCAAAATTGATGTGTAAAATGATCAAAATGCTTGTTTTTTATGTTTTCCTCAAAAGAACTACAAAATGGAAGACTAACACATGTGAATTTCTGTTCTTTTTGTTTAAAAAAGGTGAAAAGAATGACAAAAGTGAAGTCTAACACCTTCAAAATTATCTATTATAATTGCTTTCTAATAAATTCCAAAATTCAAGTCTAAAACGAACAAAATACATAATTTTCATTTTTCCTAAAAAAACTAAAAATGAAAGACTAACACATGTGAATATCTATTTTTTTTTTTGTTGAACAATTTGAAAAAAATACAAAAAGTGGAGTTTAACACCTTCAAAAATATTAATTATCATATTTTTCTTATAAATGTCAAAATTGATGTCTAAGTTGAACAAAATACTTAATTTTCATGTTTTCCTCAAAAGAACTCCAAAATTGAAGACCAACACATGCGAATTTCTATTCTTTTTGTTTAAAAAAGGTGAAAAGAATGACAAAAGTGAAGACTAACACCATCAAAAATATAAATTCTAATTGTTTTCTAATAAATTCCAAAATTCATGTCTAAAACGAACAAAATACACAATTTTCTTGTTTTCCTAAAAAAAACTCCAAATGAAAGGCTAACACATGCAAATTTCTATTTTTTTTGTTGAACTATTTGAAAAAAATACAAAAAGTGGAGTTTAACACCTTCAAAAATATTAATTATCATATTTTTCTAATAAATGTCAAAATTGATGTCTAAAACGAACAAAATACTTGTTTTTTATGTTTTCCTCAGAAGAACTCCAAAATTGAAGACTAACACATGTGAATTTCGATTATTTTTGTTTAAAAAAGGTGAAAAGAATTACAAAAGTGAAGTCTAACACCTTCAAAAATATCAATTATAATTGTTTTCTAATAAATTCCAAAATTCATGTCTAAAACGAACAAAATACATAATTTTCATGTTTTCCGAAAAAAACTAAAAATGAAAGACTAACACATGTGAATTTCCATTTTTTTTTTGTTGATCAATTTGAAAAAAAATACAAAAAGTGGAGTTTAACACCTTCAAAAATATTAATTATTATATTTTCTTATAAATTTCGAAATTGATGTCTAAAATGAAAAAAAAAAATACTTACTTTTCATGTTTTCCTCAAAAGGACTCCCAAATTGAGGACTAACACATGCGAATTTCTATTCGTTTTGTTTAAAAAAGGTGAAAAGAATGACAAAAGTGAAGTCTAACCCCTTCAAAAATATCAATTATCATTGTTTTGTTATAAATTCTAAAATTCATGTGTAAACGAACAAAATACATAATTTTCATCTTTTCCTAAAAAAACTCCAAAATGAAAGGCTAACACATGCGAATTTCTATTTTTTTCAATTTTTTTTGTTGGAACAATTTGAAAAAAAATACAAAAAGTGGAGTTTAATACCATCAAAAATATTAATTATCATATTTTTCAAATAAATGTCAAAATTGATGTTCAAAAAGAACAAAATACTTAATTTTCATGTTTTCATCAAAAGACCTCCAAAATAGAAGACTAACACATGCGAATTTATTTTCTTTTTGTTTAAAAAATGTGAAAAGAATGCCAAAAGTGAAGCCTAACACCTTCAAAAATATTAATTATCCTATTTTTCTAATAAATGTCAAAATTGATGTCTAAAATGAACAAAATACTTAATTTTCATGTACTGCTCAAAAGAACTCCAAAATTGAAGACTAACACGTGCGAATTTCTATTCTTTTTGTTTAAAAAAGGTGAAAAGAATGACAAAAGTGTAGTCTAACACCTTCAAAAATATCAATTATGATTGTTTTCTAATAAATTCCAAAATTCTTGTCCAAAATAAACAAAAATACATAATTTTCATGTTTTCCAAAAAAAAATTACAAAATGAAAGACTAACACATGCGAATTTCTATTTTTTTGTTGGACAATTTGAAAAATATACAAAAAGTGGAGTTTAACACCTTCAAAAATATTAATTATCATATTTTACTAATAAATGTCAAAATTGATGTCTAGAACGAATAAAATACTTAATTTTCATGTTTTCTTCCATAAAACTACAAAATTAAAGACTAACACATGCAAATTTCTATTTTTTTTTGTTAAAAAAAATTGAAAAGAATGCCCAAAGTGAAGTCTGACACCTTCAAAAATATCAATTATCATATTTGTCTAATAAATGTCAAAATTGATGTCTAAAACAGACAAAATACTTAATTTTCATGTTTTCATCAAAAGAACTCCAAAATAGAAGACTAACACATGTGAATTTATATTCTTTTTGTTTAAAAAAGGTGAAAAGAATGCCAAAAGTGAAGTCTAACACCTTCAAAAATATCAATTATAATTGTTTTCTAATAAATTCCAAAATTCATGTCTAAAACGAACAAAATACATAATTTTCATGTTTTCCGAAAAAAACTAAAAATGAAAGACTAACACATGTCAATTTCTTTTTCTTTTTTTGTTGAACAATTTGAAAAAAATATAAAAAGTGGAGTTTAACACCTTCAAAAATATTAATTATTATATTTTCTTATAAATTTCGAAATTGATGTCTAAAATGAAAAAAAATACTTACTTTTCATGTTTTCCTCAAAAGGACTCCCAAATTGAGGACTAACACATGCGAATTTCTATTCGTTTTGTTTAAAAAAGGTGAAAAGAATGACAAAAGTGAAGTCTAACCCCTTCAAAAATATCAATTATCATTGTTTTGTTATAAATTCTAAAATTCATATCCAAAACGAACAATATACCTAATGTTCATGTTTTCCTAAAAAAAAACTCCAAAATGAAAGGCTAACACATGAGAATTTATATTTTTTTTTGTTTGAACAATTTGAAAAGAAATACAAAAAGAGGAGTTTAATACCATCAAAAATATTAATTATCATATTTTTCTAATAAATGTCAAAATTGATGTCTAAAAAGAACAAAATACTTAATTTTCATGTTTTCATCAAAAGAACTCCAAAATAGAAAACTAACACATGCGAATTTATATTCTTTTTGTTTAAAAAAGGTGAAAAGAAAGCCAAAAGTGAAGTCTAACACCTTCAAGAATATTAATTATCATATTTTCTAATAAATGTCAAAATTGATGTCTAAAATGAAAAAAATACTTAATTTTCATGTATTCCTCAAAAGAACTCTAAAATTGAAGACTAACACGTGCGAATTTCTATTCTTTTTGTTTGAAAAAGGTTAAAAGAATGACAACAGTGTATTCTACCACCTTCAAAAATATTAATTATGATTGTTTTCTAATAAATTCCAAAATTCTTGTCTAAAATAAACAAAAATACATAATTTTCATGTTTTCCAAAAAAAATTACAAAATGAAAGACTAACACATGCGAATTTCTATTTTTATGTTGGACAATTTGAAAAAAAATACAAAAAGTGGAGTTTAACACCTTCAAAAATATTAATTATCATATTTTACTAATAAATGTCAAAATTGATGTCTAGAACGAACAAAATACTTAATTTTCATGTTTTCATCAAAAGAACTCCGAAATAGAAGACTAACAAATGCGAATTTATATTTTTTTTGTTTAAAAAATGTGAAAAGAATGCCAAAAGTAAAGTCTAACACCTTCAAAAATATTAATTGTCATATTTTTCTAATAAATGTCAAAATTGATGTCTAAAATGAACAAAATACTTAATTTTCATGTTTTCCTCAAAAGAACTCCAAAATTGAAAACTAACACATGCGAATTTCTATTCTTTTTGTTTAAAAAAGGTGAAAAGAATGACAAAAGTGAAGTCTAACACCTTCAAAAATATCAGTAACAATTGTTTTCAAATCAATTCAAAAAGTCATGTCTAATACGAACAAAATACATAATTTTCCTTTTTTCCTAAAAAAACGAAAAATGAAAGACTAACACATGCGAATTTAAATTTTTTTTTTGTTGAACAATTTGAAAAAAATATAAAAAGTAGAGTTTAACACCTTCAAAAATATTAATTATCATATTTTTCAAATAAATGTCAAAATTGTTGTCTAAAATGAACAAAATACTTGTTTTTTATGTTTTCCTCCAAAGAACTCCAAAATTGAAGACTAACACATGTGAATTTCTGTTCTTTTTGTTTCAAAAGGTGAAAAGAATTACAAAAGTGAAGTCTAACACCTTCAAAAATATCAATTATAATTGTTTTCTAATAAATTCCAAAATTCATGTCTAAAATGAACAAAATACATAATTTTCATGTTTTCCTAAAAAAACTAAAAATGAAAGCCTAAAACATGTGAATTTCTATTTTTTTTGTTGAACAATTTGAAAAAAATACAAAAGATGGAGTTTAACACTTTCAAAAATATTAATTATCATATGTTCTTATAAATTTCGAAAATGATGTCTAAAATGCACAAAATACTTAATTTTCATGTTTTCCTCAAAAGAACTCCAAAATTGAGGACTAACACATGCGAATTTCTATTCGTTTTGTTTAAAAAAGACGAAAAGAATGACAAAAGTGAAGTCTAACACCTTCAAAAATATCAATTATCATTGTTTCGTTATAAATTCTAAAATTCATGTCCAAAACGAACAATATACATAATTTTCATGTTTTCCTAAAAAAAAACTCCAAAATGAAAGGCTAACACATGCGAATTTATATTTTTTTTTTGTTGGAACAATTTGAAATAAAATTGTGGTTTTTAGAAGAAAACCACAAAAAAAAAAATAGTTTGTTTCAAAAAAAGAAAAATTAGTTTGTGCTTTTCTTCAAAAAATTAAAATTAGTTTGTGGTTTTCTTCAAAAAAAGAATATTAGTTTGTGGTTTACATCAAAAAAAGAAAATTTGTTTGTGGTTATCTTCAAAAAAAAGAAAATTAGTTTGTGATTTTCTTCAAAAAAAACAAAATTAGTTTGGTGTTTTCTTCAAAAAAAAATATTAGTTTGTGATTTTCTTCACAAAAAGATAAATTAGTTTGTGGTTTCTTCAAAAAATTAAAATTAGTTTGTGGTTTTCTTCAAAAAAAGATAAAATAGTTTGTGGTTTTCTACAACAAAAGAAAATTTATTTGTGGTTTTCTTCAAAAAAATAAAATTAGTTTGTGGTTTTCTTCAAAAAAAGAAAATTAGTTTGTGGTTTTCTTCAAAGTGGAGTTTAATACCATCAAAAATATTAATTATCATATTTTTCTAATAAATGTCAAAATTGATGTCTAAAAAGAACAAAATACTTAATTTTCATGTTTTCGTCAAAAGAATTCCCAAATAGAAGACTAACACAAGTGAATGTAAATCTTTTTGTTTAAAAAAGGTGAAAAGAATGCCAAAAGTGAAGTCTAAAACCTTCAAAAATATTAATTATCATATTTTTCTAATAAATGTCAAAATTGATGTCTAAAATGAATAAAATACTTAATTTTCATGTTTTCCTCAAAAGAACTCCAAAATTGAAGACTAACACGCGCGAATTTCTATTCTTTTTGTTTAAAAAATGTGAAAAGAATGACAAAAGTGAAGTCTAACACCTTAAAAAATATCAATTATGATTGTTTTCTAATAAATTCCAAAATTCATGTCTAAAACGAACAAAAATACATCATTTTCATGTTTTCCAAAAAAAATTCCAAAATGAAAGACTAACCCATGCGAATTTCCATTTTTTTGTTGAACAATTTGAAAAAAATACAAAAAGTGGAGTTTAACACCTTAAAAAATATTAATTATCATATTTTCCCATTAAATGTCAAAATTGATGTCTAAAACGAACAAAATACTTAATTTTCATGTTTTCATCAAAAGAACTCCAAAATAGAAGACTAACACATGCGAATTTATATTCTTTTTGTTTAAACAAGGTGAAAAGAATGCCAAAAGTGAAGTCTAACACCTTCCAAAATATTAATTATCATATTTTCTAATAAATGTCAAAATTGATGTCTAAAATGTACAAAATACTTAATTTTCATGTTTTCCTCAAAAGAACTCACAAATTGAAGACTAACACATGCGAATTTCTATTCTTTTTGTTTAACAAAGGTGAAAAGAATGTCAAAAGTGAAGTCTAACACCTTCAAAAATATCAATTATCATTGTTTTCTAATAAATTCCAAAATTCATGTCTAAAACGAACAAAATATATAATTTTCATGTTTTCCTAAAAAAAAAGCCAAAATGAAAGACTAACACATGCGAATTTCTATTTTTTTTGTTGCAACACTTTGGAAAAAAATACAAAAAGTGGAGTTTAATACCTTCAAAAATATTAATTATCATATTTTTCTAATAAATGTCAAAATTTATGTCTAAAACGAACAAAATACTTAATTTTCATGTTTTCATCAAAAGAACTCCAAAATAGAAGACTAACCCATGCGAATTTATATTCTTTTTGTTTAAAAAAGGTGAAAAGAATGCCAAAAGTGAAGTCTAACACCTTCAAAAATATTAATTATCATATTTTTCTAATAAATTTCAAAATTGATGTCCAAAATGAACAAAATACTTAATTTTCATGTTTTCCTCGAACGAACTCCAAAATTGAGGACTAACACATGCTAATTTCTATTCGTTTTGTTTAAAAAAGGTGAAAATAATGACAAAAGTGAAGTCTAACACCTTTAAAAATATCAATTATTATTGTTTTGTTATAAATTCTAAAATTCATGTCTAAAACGAACAAAATACAAAATTGTCATGTTTTCCTAAAGAAAACTCCAAAATGAAAGACTAGCACATGCGAATTTCTATTTTTGTTTTTTGGAACAATTTGAAAAAAATACAAAAATTGGAGTTTAATACCTTCAAAAATATTAATTATAATATTTTTCTATTAAATGTCAAAATTGATGTCTAAAACGAAAAAAATACTTAATTTTCATGTTTTCATCAAAAGAACTCCAAAATAGAAGACTAACACATGCGAATTTATATTATTTTTGTTTAAAAAAGGTGAAAAGAATGCCAAAAGTGAAGTCTAACACCTTCAAAAAAAGTAATTATCATATTATTCTAAAAAATGTCAAAATTGATGTATAAAATGAACAAAATACTTAATTTTCTTGTTTTCCTCAAAAGAACTCCAAAATTGAAGACTAACACATGCGAATTTCTGTTCTTTTTATTTAAAAAAGGTCAAAAAATGTAAAAAGTGAAGTCTAACACCATCAAAAATATCAATTATAATTGTTTTCTAATAAATTCCAAAATTCATGTCTAAAACGAACAAAATACATAATTTTCATGTCTTACTAAAAAAAACTCCAAAATGAAAGGCTGACACATGCAAATTTCTATTTTTTTTGTTGAACTATTTGAAAAAAATACAAAAAGTGGAGTTTAACACCTTCAAAAATATTAATTATCATATTTTTCTTACAAATGTCAAAATTGATGTCTAAATTGAACAAAATACTTAATTTTCATGTTTTCGTCAAAAGAACTCCAAAAATGAAGACTAAGACATGTGAATTTATATTCTTTTTGTTTAAAAAAGGTGAAAATAAATGCCTAGAGGGAAGTCTAACACCTTCAAAAATATCAATTGTCATTTTTTTCTAGTAAATGTCCAAACTCACGTCTAAAATAAAAATTATTAATTATTAAATTTTTCTAATAAATATCAAAATTAATGTGTAAAACAATCAAAATACTTACTTTGATATTTTAATTAAAAAACTCCAAAATGGAAGACTAACACATGCGAATTTATATTCATTTTGTTTAAAAAAAGGTGAAAAGATTTCTAAAAGTGAAGTATAACACCTTCAAAAATATCAATTATCATATTTTTCTGATAAATGTCAAAATTGATGTCTAAAACGAAGAAAATACTTAATTTTCATGTTTTGTTCCATAAAACTCCAAAATTAAAGACTAACACACGCAAATTTCTTTTTTTTTTTTGTTTAAAAAAGTTGAAAAGAATGCCCAAAGTGAAGTCTATGACCTTAAAAAAATTCAATTATCACATTTTTCTAATGGACAAAATAATTAATTTTCAGGATTTCCTAAAAAACTCCAAAATGAAAGATTAACACTTGGGTATTTCTATTATTTTCAAGCAACTTGAAAAAACTACAAAAAGTGAAATCTAACACCTCCAAAAATATTAATTATCATATTTTTCTAATAAATGTCAAAATTGATGTCTAAAACGAAAAAAATACTTAATTTTCATGTTTTCCTTAAAAAAAAAAGACCAAAATTGAAGACATGCGAATTTATATTCATTTTATTTAAAAAGGCGAAAAGATTGCCAAATATGATGTTTAACACCTCCAAAAATATTAATTATCATATTTTTCAAATAAATTCTAATATTCATGTCTAAAATGAACAAAATACATAATTTTCATGCTTTCCCCAAAAAAAACTCCAAACTGAAAGACTAACATATGCAAATTTCTATTTTTTTTGTTCAATCAATTTGAAAAAAAAATGAAGTCTAACACCTTCAAAAATATCAATTATCATATTTTTCTAATAAATATCAAAAATTATGTCCAAAACGAAGAAAATACTTAATTTTCATGTTTTCTTCAAATGAACTCCAAAATTGAAGAATTAACAATGCAACATTTCAATTTTTTGTTAAAAAAAATTGAAAAAAATGCAAAAAGTGAAGTCTAGCACCTTCAAAAATATCAATTATCATTTTTCTCTTATAAATGTCAAAATTGATGTCTAAAATGAACAAAATACTTAATTTTCATGTTTTACTCAAAAACTCCAAAATCGAAGACTAACACATGCGAATTTATATTATTTTTGTTTTCAAAATTTAAAAAGAATGCCAAAATTGTAGTCTAACACCTTCAAAAATATCAATTATCATATTTTTCTAATAAATATCAAAATTGATGTCTAAAACGAAGAAAATACTGAATTTTCATGTTTTCTTCCATAAAACTACAAAATTAAAGACTAACACATGCAAATTTCTATTTTTTTTGTTTAAAAAAATTAAAAAGAATGCCCAAAGTGAAGTCTAACACCTTCAAAAATATCAATTATCATATTTTTCTAATAAATGTAAAAATTGATGTCTAAAACGAAGAAAATACTTAATTTTCATGTTTTCTTCAAAAGAACTCCAAAATTGAAGACTTAACAATGCGAATTTCAATTTTTTGTTGAACAAAAATTGAAAAAAAAATGCAAAAAGTGGAGTCACCTTCAAAAATATCAATTATCATTCTTCTCTTATAAATGTCAAAATTGATGTCTAAAATGAACAAAATACTTAATTTTGATGTTTTACTCAAAAACTCCAAAATCGAAGACTAACACCTGCGAATTTCTATTATTTTTGTTTACAAAATTTAAAATGAATGCCAAAATTGTAGTCTAACACCTTTAAAAATATCAATTATCATATCTTTCTAATAAATATCCAATTTTAGACATTTATTAGATTTTCAAAACATTTCAGAATTAATATTCGTTCAAAAACTTAACTGGATATTTTCACAAATATGCCAGGGACTGCTTTGTAAATCAGTCATAACTTTATTCCTAACTTCAGATTTTACCAAAATAGTTAGTTAAGTACTAACCACATCAAAATATCATTCCATTAATCTACCAACACACCCTGCTTTGGCATGAACCTATGTTGGTCATTAATCAATGCATTTTATTCCGCTCATAATATTATCCACACACTCAACTTTGGTATGAACCTATGTGAGATATATAATAGCCACGAGAATTTCAGAATATGGGAGGCATTTTCTCAAGTTAATAATTCGTAGAGAGGTTTCTAATCTAATTATCATATATCAAAACATAGCACATCACACATCACAGAATAATTAAATGATATAGCATGGTCGAGATCTGTGTAAGAAACAATAAAGATCTCTGCTTAATTACTTATAATGAACTCATTCATTATATCAATGGATGTGTCAATGAACTCCTTCATCATGTGATCGGTCATGGCGATGAGCTTCTTCATCATGTGATCGGTTGTGGCGATGAACTCCTTCATCATGTGATTGATTGTGTCGATGAACTCCTTCATCTTGAGAATGGTTGAGCCGATGAACTCCTTCATCTTCTTAAATAAATTATCAACCTATTCTACTTTACAACTTGGACAACTCACCGGTCGTCATAATAAATTAAATTTACAATTTGGACAACTCATTGATCACTATAAATTAAATTTACAACATACACACAATCAGAACACTAAATCAAAACACAGATTTGGCCATGCTATATCACATTTGTTTCAATTAGAAACTACACACATAGGTTTAAGGTTTCGATTAAGGATGGGCAACAAAATTTATACCTTTGAAAATTCTATACATCATATGTAATTTTCATTGAAAGATCAAATCTGAATTTCATGCATCACATGCATCCTTTCGAGAAATTATAATTAGGTGCATCGTACGCACCTTTTCAAATCTTATTGAAATGCATCGTATGCAATTCATTTTTAACAAAATCATGATACGATGAGTGTTCAAAAAAGCCAAATCAGATCTATCTCAAAAGAAATAAGATTTCAAGAAATTTGAAGAGAAAAAAAATATGTTGCACATATACAATCGAAATCTTACATATATAATTTGTAATTTCTAGAAACTCTAAACTAGTACATCTAATATATTAAATCAATTTAATAAGCAATGCTCGTGGCTCTGATACCACTGTTAGGATTTCGGGCAACCTTATTGCACGGTGAAACTTATCTGAACCACTAAAGTCATGGTTATGTGTATTGCTAATTAGACACGAAGGAAGAGCTTCAAATCACACCTCAGATTTCGTTCAAATCTGGTTCAAGGACACAATGTGTTATGGTATGGAGACTTCTAGAAACCCGAGGAACCTGAAAATTGGAAAAAGGAATATGTTAAGGAGATAGGAAAGTTCTCCATATATTTTTATTGCCATTATTGAATGATAATTAAGGCAGTGATTGTTTCCTTGTATTATTCCTTGTATTGGGTTGGGGCTTAGCTATAAATAAAGGGGCTAGGATAGAGTTCTATTCATCCCAGAAAAATTCCAACAAGTACCAACAATTGTATTCTCAATTTCTCCAGTATAGTAAAATAGTTTCAGCACCGGCAGCCGTGGTTTTTTTTCTTCGGGATTTCCACGTAAAAATCTTTGTGTCTGTGTGTTGTTCTCGTGTGTTTGTGTGCGGCGACGATCCTAAAACAAAGAAGATCGCTTCAAGAGATGCTTCAAATCGGCACCACATTCTAGAGATATCCACACGCGACTCGTTCGGATTGGATGTGAAGAAATCCGATGCTAGTCGGACTCTTCATCCCTTCAGAAAATATGCTTGCTTTTCTTTTCTTTCTCAATGAAATTCGGACAAGCTTCATTCTTTTCTTTTTACTCTCTATTTTCGAAATTTGAGGAGTGTAAAATATGTACTGAAATATTGAGTGAATGAAGTTTTTATGAAGGGGTTTAGAGTGTATTTATAATCAAGTGGAAAATGCGTAGAATTCCAAACTCTTTTTATTTCTCCAAATGAATTAAATTATGAATATTAATACCATACATGTAACATCTAATGCTTACACAATTAATTAAATCCTGAATATTAATACCAAGCACGTAGCATCTAATGTTCACACTGAAGGAAATAATGCCCTATACTAAACTATTTAGCTTGTATGTAACGAATATCAGTTATTATTTATGTGTTGTTAATCTGATATTATATATTTGATTAAAGTTTCATTTAATGCGTGTACTGGTTATTTAACATATTTAGCAATATGCGAATAATTCATGAATTGTATCACTACTTTGTACAACATCATAATATGTAATTATGATAGTAAAACTGTAAAATGAATGTAATACGTTCTAAATGTCCCTGGTCATATATATGGAGATGTACATCTCTAAGGAAATGTCTCTGGTCAGTTATTATTTATGTGTTGTTAATCTAATGTATATGGAGATGTACATCTCGAAGGAAATAGAATTTATATGTACACCAGTATATATATATGAGGGAGGCTAAACTACTTAATTAAGTACCAACATTTTGGTACATAATGTTTTTTCACCATTGGATATGCATTGGGATTTGTGTTTTTCCATGATGATCATGAAAGTTTGGGCATATCATCAAATGCACAAATCTCAATACAAATCCAATGGTGAAAAAACATTAAGTATCAAAATGTTGGTACTTAATTAAGTAGTTTAGCCTCCCTATATATATATATATATATATATATTAGAGACTACATATTGGACTAACCAATTTATGAGAATATATATGGTTATTGTTATTATATATGTTCTCATCACAAATAGAGTTAGTTCTTTAATCTGATGTTATCATTAAATTTCTCATAACACCTAGTTCCAATTTAAACGAGACTTAATCATATAATAAATATGTAGTTATGTTTATTTTATTCAATCATCCAACCTGCTACATCATATATATATATGGGGAGTTCTATCATACACCCTTTTACAAGGGTATTTTGGGTATTTTAGCAATTAATTATATTTGTAAAAAGGGTATATCATAAAATTTATTTTTTATGGAAATTTTGGTTTAAATGAACAATAAAAAATTCCAATTTAGTTCAACATTAATAGATAAATATATTTGATATCTTACCTCAAATATTCATAAATGGATAATTACTCCAAATACCCTTGAAAATGGGTGTATGATAGAAGCCCCCTATATATATATATATATATATATATATATATACACACACATCATCTCTCTCTCTCTCTCTCTCTATATATATATATATATATATATATATATATATATATATATATATAACATACAGTCTAGATTTGCCAATCGACACTCAAACAGTAGGGAAATATGCATGAATGGCTAGACCACACATGCCTACCTTTGCATGCACATTTTTCGCAATATACATGTAGCCTTCGCTGCCCCAAGAACTCCCCCACGAGTTCTTCAATATCCAATACTTCTTTCCTGCACTGTCCTGTCCATAGCCAATTATAACCATCGCGTGATCTACCTCTGTACTGCAAGGCCCCTCAAAGATACCGTCTCCGCTGTAGAACTGAAATGCGTCGCTACCTGTTGAAAATGTACAGTTGATCAGTTAGTAAAATTGTGTAACGTCTATATTTCTGAATAGATATAATGTAATGTTATAACTGTATTTCATTTATATGAGAAAATAGGGAACAAAATTAAATTCAAATAAAATTGGTAGCTATTACCGCTGTTAATGTACACTACCACTGGCTGCTGGGCAACAAATGCCATAAGCATGGACTCGTTTTTACGAGGCACGGTGTGATAACTCCTAATAGAAGCAGCATGATCGTGACGAACTTTGTTTACACGACACTTTCCCTGAACACCTTTGTAAGGGTATAAAGCTTCGGAAGATATACCGCCTTTAGAGATGACAAATTCAAAAGCTGTATCAGAGCAGCCACCATCGCATCCCATGCTTCCATTGTCACAGTCGATCAGTTCCTGCTCTGATAGAGCCATGAGTGCTCCGGTTTTTATTTTAATGATACTTTCCAGCGCTGCGACTGCCGCAAATGCCCAACACGAACCTATTTTTATGAAAAAGTTAGTTTGTGTTTATTCCTATGTTAGTTATTTCGGAAACTAATATGAACAATTAGATATTTAAACAATAAAATATTATATATGTGACATTACTGCATGATCCTTGATTTTTGATACGGGTAACGGCACCACTAGACCTCCAATCAACTGAGCCTGGAGGAATTGATTTTAAATACAATGGTTTCTTTGATGGTTTAGATACAAGGTTAGGGATTTTAACTCCATTGTATTTCGCCTTGAACTCTTGATTTGTTAGATCCGCAAAATGGTTTACAGAAAGAGTGTAGTTGTACTTCCTTTCCGAGTTAAATTTCTCGATAAAGTTGACGTTGTCTGCGAAAATATTGAACCGGTGTTGTCTTTCCTCGTGGAATGAGTACTCCTTCCCATGCTTAGTCATCCATTCTGAGAATTTTTCGTTCAAAGTAATGTTCAATGAGTTACTAAAAAGTATTGAACATGATAGCAAAAACAAGACAATTTGAAGTGAGAAGAAGGAAGCCATTGTGAATTTGTTCATGGTGTGTTATGTTGCGTATTTATGTTTGTTTGCATGGGTTTATATAGAGATTTTACTTACATAAAAGAACCCTTTTCAGTTAGTGGAGGGGTCTAAGAATGTTCAAGGATAGATTCCAATCCAATTAAATTGATGGGCACTTAGGTTATATTTAAACCCACTAAGCCCCACGTGTATTGTGGTGCGACGACCTTTGTGTTGACTCTGTTGATTCGGGGAGAACAGTATGCCTTTTCAAATATTTATTAATACTAGGATTTACCCTCGCTTCGCTTCGGCGTTGTATTATACTAATTTATCATTTAACAATGATGAAAACAAATGATGTTGATTGGAGTTGGATGCTATTTTATATTTTAATGTGTTATATATGATCTTGTAATTTTCATAACTAATTTTGTGCAAAAGAATATGGAAGGAAAATTGAACTATACAAATAAAAAATAGTTATTTTAAAGTCGCATTTTTTGGAAAATTTTTATAATTTACATTTCATATGGATATACATAACAATTTTATGAGAAAAAAGCATTCCAATTTTTATTAGCATAAAAAATAGATTTCCAACTTTTTATTAAAGGCGTATGTAAGAAATGAAAAACGTACTAACTTACCGAGATATATTTTGAAATTTTGATGGCATTAAAATGCTCTAAGTTATATCATGTTTTGTGTATTATAAAGATGTTCTATCTATATGTTTCTTTTATCTTTGAATTGCTAAAATTAGATTTACAATGTAATTATAATATTTGAATATGAATAATGAGTTTAGTAATATTTTGATACATGGAAGTTCGAACATTAACATTACATTTTTTTTTTTAATATGTATACTAAACGGGCAAATATTATATTTTGAAATTTTTTATCCATAGAGTCAAAATAATAATTTATCATTTCGTATGATTTTCATTAATGTTCATGTTGTAAAATATTTTTGTATCTTGATATTTGACTATAACCCATAAAATAAAGAACATAAAATGTATTATTTTGTTTTTGTTCAAATTAACTTTGGTATACATATTAGTTTTTTCATTTCTTTTTTCTTTGTAGTAAAAAAGTTTTAGAGTAAAAAGCTAAATTTTTTATTTTTGGTAGAGTTATTTCATTTTTTATTTTTTTAATAATTTTTTTGTTAGAGAGTAATAAGGTAAAATAAATTGTGGCCAATTGAACCTGGGTCATCCATGTGAGAGCCAAAGTTATTTACCATTGAACTAAGTCAAAGATGTGTCAACAAATTGAATTTTACTTCTTTCAAACCAAACACCACAATATTAATTACAAAAATTGTGAAGAGCCGAAATCGAACCATGGACCTAAGGATTAGGTGTCATGGAACTGAACCGACTGCGCTACTAATTTTTTTTGACATTAAAAGATAATTAACATAATTATTTCTGACGGACACGTGTCAGTCACTTGTGAAAACTCTATATTCTTAATATATATTATATAATGTATTTCTTTTAAATACAATATACCCTTGCGATTGCGCAGTACAGATTGGTGTTGTCGTGCAATTGTGCTAGATAGTTTGGTGTTATTCCGATGTTTGCGTAAAATTATAATTTCGAAAAGATAGTTTGCTAGATAATTTGGTGTCGTGCGATCGTGCTGAATTCATTAAAGTTTTGTCATCATTTGCTATTTATAAAACATTTCGAGAAGCTCATTTGTTTTTTGCATCGACGCATAACGTATAAAATATAAAGAAGGTTATTTGGAAAAGAAAAGAAAAAAGTAAATAAACAACTTACATAAACAAATTCAAAGATATGTGACAGAGTGGCTACTGCTCATGACAGACTCTTAACGCAATGCTTGCTGGATAATTCATTCTTTCCCGGAGAAAGATGTGTTATCATTATCTAAATTCAGTTTCCAAAAACGTCACGAATCAAGTTTTGCTTTGATTGTTATCATCAGTTCATTAACAAACTTTTCATCATAGTAATACAACAACTTAACTGTCATCGCACTCAATGAGAATTTCAAACGTAAAAAGGTATGTTCTCATTTTTTCTATTTACGTCAACTACTTTTCCAAAACCTTTGTATATTTGAGCTGATTTTTCGCCATAGTAGTGATGAAATAGTATGTTTGATATGCTCAAAAAATATCTGGCATCAAATAAAAACATTAAACATATCTACACAAATTGTGAAAATTGGAAAACAAATTTCAAATATTTAAGGTCGAAAAAAGCGAACACACAACAAACTAAAACACAGAGAACTTAGTTTAAACTAATATTGCAGAAGTCTTGAAATTTTGTTGAGGCCATTTATCATCCCCCCCCCCCCCCCCCCCCCCCCCCCCCCCCAATTTCCCCCCACTATTCACCATGTGGGGGAAATGATTACCATCTCCCAAATTTTTATCCAAGAAATTATATTAACCGTTAATTGAAATTATTAATTATGTTGACGATTAATACAATTGTATTACGTGTTAATTACATTTGAATTAACCGTTAATTCAAAATCCAATTAATAGTTAATTGAAAGTGTGGGTGCAAATTGGAGGGGTCAATTAAAACCACATCCCACTATGACATCGTAGTGATGGCATCATGGATAGTGGGGTGAGTTTGAGGGGCACGGTATAATTACTCAAATTTGTTTAGGTTATGTATCTTCATATATTTAACATGAATGATAGATTGCATGATTAAGCGTTTTTTTTTGTTTGCGAAATAAACAAGTTTAGTTTAAAAAATAAAAATCTGAAATTTCTTATGTTGTGGTAGTAAGTAACAAAATCTACCTTGTTATAGTATTGAAAATTATTTGTGTAGGAATCACATTTTCATGTTGTAAACCTTACTTTGCAGCCTACCAGTACTGTGTCAATGCCAATAAAGAAACATTCCATTATTTCTTGGGAAATTTTAGTATGCCCCTGAAAATCCCCCACCAATGCCGATTGAATCAGCATGACATGTCATGCTGATTAATCCATGGGCACAATTTACCTCCAAAATTTCCCCATCCAATTAACGAATATTCTAATTAACAGTTAACACTAGTGTACTTAACAATACAATTAATACATTCTCATTATCTGTCAAAATAATAATTAACAACAATTATATAATTCAATTAATATTAATTAAGAAGATAATTAATATTTAATGTACTTAGCATAATTAAGAACATAATAATCCAATAATTAAATGTAACTAATAATTAACTGTAAAACTTTCAATTAATTGTAAAATCTTGAAAACTTTATTGATGTATATCAAGTATGATAAATTTGTATAATTCAAAATTGATTTTATTAACAGTAATTTACAAGTATGATAAATTAGTATAATTAATATTTATTTCATGATTTCTTCTTAATATTAACAATAATTAACATGTTTTTTTTCTAATACTTATTTAACCATATATTTCAATTGCATACTTTTTTTCTTAATATTAAAAGAGTATAGTTAATTAATAATTTTCATTAACATTTTATTTGTAATACTTGTTTAACCAATACCAATTAACCTTTAATTAAGAATTAAAAAAATCAATTAGGAATACACGATCTGTTAATACCAATTCAAATCACATTAATTCAAAATCACACTAATTAATGTTCATATTCTTTTTACTAAAAAATTAACTTGTGTAATTAACAGTAACTATTATGTGTAATTAACATGTGTAGTATATTGATAACCCAATTAATTACTGTTCATTCAAACAATCAAATTTTATTTTATTAACATTAATTAAAAACACAATCCAATTAATTAACAATATAATCCAATTACATTCCAATTAACAACAATATCGTTTAACAGTTAATACACAATCTGAAATTAATACAAACAAAAACAACTACCAATTAACAATGTTTTTAAATATCAATTACCTCCCAATTAATTATCAATTTACATTCCAATTTCGTCTCAATTAACCATCAATTAACATTATAATCAAATTATGGTTCCAACTAAAATCATGCAAAACCCTGAAAATTAACATTCAAAGAAACCCTGCAAATTAAACCCTGAGGATTTGGCTCAACAATTAATTCCTACCAGTTAAAAATAAACGAAGATTAGTAAGAAAAAAACGATGAGAAAAGTAATTAACAATTCAAACCCTAAAATACAAAGAAACTCAAATATAAATCCTGTTAAAAGAAGCTAAAAATATTCCATTACAAGAAGCACAAGGAAAAACTCAAATATGAACAACAATCAGTTACAACTTTTCAAATAAAAGAGATTCGATTAAAACCCGAAAATTAAACAAAGAAAACAGGAAACAAACTTGAAAGAAATCACTAAAACAATCAAAATAAAAAGAGTTAATCAAACATTTCAACTAAAAGAGATTCGATTAAACCCTAAAATTTGTAAAATCGGTGTTACAATAACCAGATTTAACCTCAACTGAATGAAACAGTCCAAAACGTCGGATCAACTAGATCAAAACCAGCATTAAAATCGTCAAAAACCGCTCAAAATAGCAATAAAACAGTCCAAAATACTAAAAAACTCGCAAAATCGAAAATAACTCGAGAAACAACGAAAAACGCTCGGATTTGTCTTCTTCCTCCCCGCGTTTGCGCTCGTCCTCTCAGTTTGGGCGATTTTCTCATGAGTGGGTTGGGTGGATTAGGGTTGCGGCTGACATGTGAGAGAGATAGAGAGAGAGAGTGTGTGTGTGTGTGGCGGTTGGAAATGAGAGAGAGGAGAGAGAGTGTTAAGGTTAGGGTTTATATATGGGTTGGCCCAAAATTGAAATTTTCTGTAATCCGATTAACATTTAATTCAAAAATCGATTAACAGTTAATCCGGAGCGGAGTTAATTCAAAACACATCAGGAGGCCCTTATAGGAGATTTTTTGGGAGATGATTAAAGTAGCTCCCTATTAATCCATGACATGTGTTGGGGGAAATAGGAGGGCACCATATATGCTCTCTTATTTCTTTGCATGAAAGGTTACCAAATATTCTTCTTCTCCACACAAAATGAATTGGAAATCATGTACATTCAAAAATGTTATGTTGGCAAGTCGACCCGTTACGCTTTCAATATGAAACTTTCTTCTTGTCGATTCTATTGAGCATACGAAAACGCTTCAGCTCAATTCATCTTCTCTCCTTTTTGTGCAAGTAGAAAGTCCAGCATAAACAAAGTGAAGAGCCATGATATTAATAACCAAAACAAAATCTGCATATTACGTACAAATATAAGAAAGTGAAAACCGAGGTGCATTCATGTCAAAAACGGGTATAACAGGAAACAATGAAGAAGAGAGGAATAAAAAAATATTTAAAATGCAACATCAAGCTAAAACTATGAACTTTGGAGTCTAATGATATAGAGACTTTTGGAAACCCGAGAATTATAAAATTGGAAAAAGGAAAGTTCTCCATATATTGTTATTGTCATGATTGAACAGTAATTAATGCAATAATTATTTCATTGTATTATTTTTTTGTAATGGGTAGGAGTTTAGCTATAAATAGAGGGCTAGGCTAGAGTTTTATTTATTCCAACAAGTACCAACAATTGTATTATCTCTTTCTCCAGTATAGTGAAATAGTTTGAGCGTCGGCGGCTGTGGTTTTTTCTCTTCGGGATTTCCACATAAAAATCTTTGTGTTTGTGTGTTGTTCTTGTGTGTTTGTTTGCGGCGACGATTCTAACAAGTGGTATCAGGGCAAATGTTAAGGTTCGAGCAGACGAGAGATGGACGAGAACAAGGTTTCGGCATGCCGCTTCGATGGGGAGACTTCGGTTACTGTAAGATGCAAGCAAGAGCGTTTCTATGCCAGAAAGACCTAGAATAGGCGCTATTCAAGACAAGGCCGGAAAGTATCACGGACGAAGGCAAGTGGAAGAAGATGAACCGCAAGGCGCTAAACTATATTCAATTATCCCTGGCCAGGAATGTGCCGTTCAACGTAGCGAAGGAGACGACGGCTTTCGGGGTCATGAAGCCGATGTCCAACATGTACGAGAAACCTTCTTCGCTAAACAAGTCGCACCTCATGCGCCGTCATTTCAATCTGCGAATGACGAATCTGTTACGGAGCATCTAAATGTTTTTCAGGTTATTTCAAACCAATTACTCTTTCAAATTTAACCTTGGTGATGAGATGAAGGCACTCATGCTACTGTCATCTCTCCCGGAGAGCTGGACGACGACGGTAGACGTTATCGGCGATAAGGAGGATCTAACTTTTGAGGAAGTGCGAGACCGCATCCTGAATGACGACATTCAGCGAAAGGAGCGGAGCGAAGCCTCGAGTTCCTCGGGTTTGGCGTTGAATTTGGAGAGTCGGGGCCGTGAAGGTCAGAGAAGCAACAACCCCGGACGAGCCAAGTCGAGAGGACGCAGCAAGTCAAGATCACGTGGCGAGTTGGAGTGCTGGAATTGTGGCAAGAAAGGTCACATGAAGCGGGACTGCAAAGTCCCGAGAAAGGAGAAGGTGGAATCGAGTTCTGGAAATGTTATAACCGAGCAGGACACAGACGACGATCTCATCTTATGTCTCGATATCCTCATTGAGTCCTGGATTTTGGACTCTGGCGCATCCTTCCTCTCGACCTCGCAGAAAGGTAAGTTCTTAAATTTCAAGACAGGAGATTTTGGAAAGGTTCACCTAGCATATGGAAAGCCTTTGAGTGTATCGGGTATTGGTGATGTCCAGATAAAATCCAGCAACGGTTATAGATGGATCTTGCGAGGAGTGCAGTACATCCCCGGTCTTAAGAAGAGCTTGATATCCGTCGGGCAGATGGATAGTGAAGGCTACAGGACAGTGTTCGGGAACGGGTCATGGAAGATTGTAGAGGGGTCATGGTGATAGCGAGAGGTACGAAGACAGGAACCCTCTATCTTACGGATAATATAGGAGATTGTTTGGCATTTCGGGAGCAGCGACTGATCCGATGTTGTGGCACAATCCGCTCAGTCACATGAGTCACGAAGGGATGCAAGTGTTGATTTTCAAGGGGTTGTTACCGAAGATAAAATCGGTACAAACCGATTTCTGTGAGAACTGCGTGCTCGGCAAGCAAAGACGGGTTAGTTTTTCGAAGGTCGGACGAGAACTCAAGATGGGAAAATTAGACCTGGTGCATATCAACGTGTGGGGGCCAGCTCCGGTCCTGTCTGTCAGGGGGTCACGATACTACGTCACCTTTATCGACGATTCATCCAGAAAGGTATGCATCTGCTTTATTAAACACAAATCTGACGTGTTTAATGTGTTCAAAATGTGGAAGGCAGAAGTCGAGACCGAGACAAGCTTGAAGCTGAAACTGTTAAACCCGGATAATGAAGCAGAGTACGACAGTTCATAGTTCAGAAGGTTTTGCGCGGAACAAGGAATCAAGCAGATTCGGACGGTTCCAAATCGACCTCGGCATAACAGGATGGCAAAACGCATGAATCGAACTGTGAATGAACGGGCGAGGACGATGCGATTGCATGCAGGATTGCCGAAAATATTCTGGACAGATGCAGTTAGCACGGCCGCATATTCTGAACTGTGAATGAACTGTGAATGAAATCCTTAAACCTCGAGCTACCTGAAGAGAAATGGAGAGGCAAAATTATTTCTCTTGGTCATTTGCAAATTGTTGGGAGCATCTCGTATGTCCATATTGATGCAGAAAAGAGGGGAAAACAAGACGCGAAGGCCCAAAGATGTATGTTTATTGGTTACGGATCGAATTACTTCGGTTATCGATTTTGGATCGGGGAAGGCCAAGAGACACAACCTTTAATGAAGATGAACTCTACAAGAGCAGGTTCGGTTCCAGAGGCGAATCGAAATCGGAGGAGAATGTCTATCAAATTCCAAGCAATGACGAGTCGAGCGAGCCTGAGAGGAAGACAAGTTTTCGGTCCAGGATGTGACTGAAACTGGGGATGAAGACGTGCCTGAAATCACGCAAGACGAAAGTCCAGAAACTCCGATTTTGAGACAATCAAGCCGGAGAATTAAGCCTACAAACCATTATTCACCATCACTCCATCATTTGCTGCTAACCGATGCGGGTGAACCAGAAAGCCACCGAGAGGCGGTACAGGGAGGGGATTCGGTCTACTGGGATCGCGCGATGAAGGAGGAGATTGAGTCTCTCCAGAAGAACAATACTTGGGAAATAACCCGGTTTCTAGATGGCAAGAAGGCGATGCAAAATAAATGGGTCTACCGAGTGAAGGACGAGTCAGATGGTAGCAAGAGATACAAGGTGAGGCTGGTAGTAAAAGGACTTCTTCAGAAAAAGGGAATCAACTACACGGAGGTATTCTCGTCGGTGGTGAAGCTGACGACTATTCGTACGGTGTTAAGTATTGTAGCAGCGGAGGATTTGCACCTCGAGAAAATGGATGTCAAGGCAATTTGGAGGAGGGCATCTATATGGTGCAACCTGAAGGTTTCGAGATTCGGGGAAAGGAGAATCTTGTGCGCAGGTTTAGTAAAAGTATGTACGGTTAAATCAGGCTCCAAGGCAGTGGTACAAGAAGTTCGACAAGTTCATGTGTGATCTTGGTTAGGGCTGCTAACGAACCGAACTCGAACGAACCAAACCATGTTCGAGTTCGGTTCGAAACTTATCGAACATAGTTTGGTTCGGTTCGAAAACTTATCGAACATTGTTCGGTTCGGTTCGTTAACATTACGAACAGTTCGGTTCGTTCGATATTTGTTAGAAAACTTTAAAAAAATTCATATTTAATTTATTTTCTTTATATTTTATTAATAAAAAAATTTCAAACTAAATTTTCTAAAAAAAATTAATAAAAACAAACTAAAATTTTAACTTTTAATATCAAAAAATAAAATTATATTTATAATCCACACGAAGTATAAATCTAACCAAAACAAAACCTGAACTAATAAAGAAAATAAATGTATACAAAAATATACCAAAAAGAATTTTATCATTGAAAAAGACATAAAATTATTTCAACTCATTTTTTATATGTGTGTTTAACATGAGTTCTAATTTATAATGATTAATTTTAGTATGGACTCTGAATTATATTAATTAAAAAATATAATAATCGAACATTCGAACGAACCAAACAAACACATTCAAGTTCGAGTTCGGTTCGTTAGTTATCGAACAATGTTCGGTTCGGTTCGATAAGAATTGGAACAGTTATCGAACGAACAATTAACGAACGAACTCGAATCAAACTCAAACGAACATCGAACATCGAACTTCGAACAAAACTCACAGGCCTAATCGTGGTTTCCGGAGGGGTGTCACCGACCATTGTTGCTACTACATTAGCAGTGGAGAAATAAACATTATGTTGCTTTTGTATATTGATGATATGCTCATTGCATGTGCGAACATGAGGGAGATTGACAATCTCAAGAGCTAGTTGTCGAGAGGTAGTTGTCGAGAGGATTTGATATGAAGGATTTAGGAGAGGCAAGCCGAGAAGTAGCCCACTCGGCGCACATTTCAAAGTCTCCAAGGCGCAGTCACTGAAGACCACGAAGGAGAAGAAGAGGATGGAGAACGTGCCGTATTCATCGGCAGTGGGTAGCCTAATGTATGACATGGTGTGCACAAGACCCAACATTTCTCATGCAGTGGATTTTATCTAGACATCACATATTCCCGATATGCTTAGAGGCTTTCCATCTGCTAAGTGAATCTTTTTGAAATCTCCTGATTTGAAATTTAAGAACTTATTTTTCTGTGAGGTAGAGTGAAAGGATGTGCCTGAGTCCAAAACTCATGACTCAACGGGGTTGTTGATGCATAAGATGAGAGCGTCGTCTGTGTTCTACTCCGTGACAGTATTTGCGGAATCTGATTCCGTCTTCTACTTTCTCAAGGATTTGCAGTCCCGCTTCATGTGACCTTTCTTGCCACAGTTCCAGCATTCTAGCTCACCACGTGGCCTTGACTTGCTGCGTCCTCTCGATTTGGCTCACCCATGGTTTTTGCTTCTCTGACCTGCACGACCCCGACTCTCTAAATTCAACGTCGAACCCGGAGAACCCGAGGCTTCGCTCCGCTCTTTTTGCCGAATATCATCTTTCAGGATGCGATCTCGCACCTCCTCAAAATTTAGATGCTCCTTAACGCCGATAACGTCTACCGTCGTCGTCCAGCTCTCCGGCAGAGATGACAGTAGCATGAGTGCCTTCATCTCATCACCAAGGTTAAAATTGTAAGAGTCCAATCGGTTTGAAATAACCTGAAAACATTTAGATGTTCCGCGATAGATCCGTCCTCCGTCATTCGCAAATTGAAAAGGCGGCGCACCAGGTGCAGCTAGTTCAGCGAAGATGGTTTCTCGTACGTGTTGAATAACGCCTTCATGACCCCGAAAATCTTCGTCTCCTTCGCTACGTTTAACGCCACGTTCTTGGCCAGCAATAATTGGATATAGCTTAGCGCCTTGCGGTTTATCTTCTTTCACTTGCCTTCATCCGTGATACTCTTCGGCCTTGTCTCGAGTAGTGTATCTTCTTGGTCTTTCTGGCATAGCAATGCTTCTATTTACATCTTCTAGTAACTGAAGTCTCGTCCATCGAACCGACTCATCGAAACCTTGTTCTCGTTCATCGCTCGTCTGCTTTTCCTCGAACCTCTGCCCCGATACCACTTGTTAGGATCGTTACCGCAAACAAGAACAAAAGAACAACACACAAACACACAAAAATTTGCGTAGAACCCCGAAGAGAAAAAACTACGGCCGCCGACGCTCAAACTATTTTGCTATACTGCAGAAAAAGAGAATACGACTGTTGGTATTAGTTGGAATGAATAAAACTCTAGCCTAATCTCTCTATGTATAGCTAAGCACCAACCCAATACAAAAAAAAAATACAAAAAAATAATCATCAACTTAATTATTATTCAATCATAACAATAAGACTATAAAGAAATAATCTACCCCTCCATTTACCAATTTCTTAACTGTTCGGATTGACATAAAAATCTACATACCATAATAATAATCTGTTTTTAGTAACATTATAGGGTATGTTTGATGTGTGGTATTACAGCATAATTTGATGGAAAGTAGATCATTTTCATGGACGAGATCCAATGTCACGTGTTTGATACAAAGGACCAAGCAAAAATACAAATTCTAGCTTGTATGTCCATGGCCATTTTTCTCTTTCAAGTGATCTCTTGCAAAAATAACTAGAAAACGAATCCTCTCACTTTCTCACTTGTTATAAAGACATTCTATTAAATTCATATATATCACACATATAAACAATTAATATTATATTATACGTATTTTATTTAATATTATTATTCTCATTATTATATTACAATTTTGTCTGTTAAACTATTTTTTTAATTAAACATAATAGTATTTAATACTAAATACTTTCTATCAACAAATTAATAAATTACATATGCATTAGCCATTAAATATAATTAATTAATATTAAATCATTTTTATCACTAAATTAGTATATAACTATTCCAATTTCTGTTAAATATAAACAAATTTATTGTATTTATTACCTTATTCCTTCTCTAACACATCGGCTATTGATTTCATGAAAGAACATCCCGCTTGCCCTCTCTTGATCCGCCATTGCACACACCCACACACACATTGATACAGGGCAAGATCCAAGATCCATCCGATCGAGCTTCTTCCCTTTGAAGTATATACATTAAACAACACAACATAAGTATACGATATTCATTTTGAAGTATATACATTAAACAACACAACATAAGTATACGATATATTTATTTGTTTGTATTTTTTTTATTTGAGGGCAAATTTTTAATTTGCTCTCTGATGATTCTTTTCTATTTTGTGGGAGACTTGAAAAGATTTCGGATAGGATTTAAGTATCTTTTTAATACTGTGTTGACTAGTTGGATGTGACCAAAATATTCCGTGCCAAGCTATAATATTTGATAGCCCATTTAACGAGGGAATTGGATCCTTTGAATTGATGATCTTCTTTTGGACCAACTTTTGGGGCATAATCTAGGGCAATTATTCCTTTGATGATTATTTGGTTTATTACCGGCCAACATGCTAAAAGTTTGAAGTTTAGAAGACCAACTAATGTTGAAATTGAAAAAAAAAATGTTCAAAAGAATAGACAAAATGAAAATGATATATTCTGACATGTTAGAAAATACTTTATATTTTAAATACTAACTAAAAAATTACTCGCGCTACGCTGCGAATATATTAATATTATTTTATTCTATTTATTAAATAAAAATGTAATCATAATTTATACATATATAAGAAGGGATTTAAATTGGTACATAACATGCTTGTTTTCCTACTAATATTTTGATTGTTCCTTCATTTGGATAAAACCAACACCAAACATCGTGGATATATAATTATTATCATTAATCTTTTTATTAATTTTACAAATATTATTTTTCCGTGCAGTTGATTATTATGTGATTATTATGTCAGCTATTATCATCTCGATACATTAATAATATATGTAATCTCCCATCCGCCCGTAAAACTCTGAATAATAATGAAATACTCAAATATACTCTTAAGATAGGATGAACACTCGAATAATAATGAAACAAAAAAAACTAATTATATTTGTTTGAATAATATTTAATTGAAAAAAAAAAGGACATTGAAAAGATTGGAAAATCTGATCACCTCGGCAATATTTGTTGAGAAGCTGACAAAAAATAGAAATAATTTTTGTATTCCTAATTTGGAGCTACATTAATTTCAAGTATGTATTTGATACAACCAAACTTTGGAAGCACGATGATCAATGACTAAAAATGGAAAAAGTGTCCACAACAGCGTATCACCGCATTTTCATTTTTGTAAATGCAAATATTACCGTACTGATGTGTCAAATGCATTTTCTTTCAAAAGGGACAAAACAAAAAATTGTATTTTTCGAAATGTAAATAGAAAATGTAGCTTTGTAAATTCGTAGGCATGGTATGCTGATATCTTTTTTTAAATTCACTGTATAATAAAGATGACAAATCAAAATGAACTGTAATAATAAAGTTACAACAAATTTCAAGACTTGATACAAGGCGATATGAATTACATATCTGACCTGTCAAAATATTTGGTAAGATTAACGCATTCTATAGCCCACTATTAATCATTTCACAAGATCGTTAACAAATTTATCATCTATTAACATTGTTAAACTCAACACGAAAATGTCTTTCACGGATTCACATTTAGGGATGTCAATGGTGTGGATATTGCCCGAACCGACCCGAACCGTATCCGAAAAAATATCCGGATTCGAAAAAAATATCCGAATCCGAGTGGATCCGGATATGGATCTGGTTGCTAATTTTAAGATTCGGAACCGGATTCGATATTCGGTTTTTGTGCGGGAACCGGATCCGTGTTCCGGATCCGGGTATTTTTAGGATCCGGATACTCGAAACTAGATTCGAGTATCCGAAACCGGATCCGAATACTCATATTATATATTATTTTATGTATTATATTTGATATTAGTTGAAAAATCATATACAAATTAATGATTTGTAAGTGATTTAACTCACAATCGTAAAATTATGTTTAAATATAATCGTATTTATCGTTCATGTCACAAATTATATATATTTATAGCTAAAAAATAAGTTACGTTATGATAACATAGTATCCGTTTTAATATCCGAAACAGAACCATATCCGTATCCGTATCCGACAATATCCGAACCGTATCCGTATCCGTTTATTATCCGAACCGTATTCGGATCCGACAATATGGATATGGATCTGGTATGACCACTATCCGAACCGTTGACACCCCTATTCACATTGTCCGGAATAGTTAACATCCATGTATATTATTTTGCACAACCCAAAAGTAAATGGCTTTCACCAGTTAACAAGGTCTCAATGTATAATAATTATGGAAATTACATAAATTCTTGAAGAAACAATTTTAAGTAACAATCGATTATTATTAGTAAATTGAATATCATGTTTAGTTTACATATTAGTCAATACTAATTTCATATTAGTTTTATTTCACTGTTGCTATAATTCCCTTGGCCAAGACTCGAAAACAAACTGCCAAATAGAAAAGCAAAGTAAGAAAATTGAAACATATATAAATAATTTACAGATAAAGATAGGGGCTTTTTTGAGTATTTGTGTAATTCAACCTTGCGTTCGCATGTTTTAACCTAGAACCTTTTCGAGGTCCCATTTTGTTCTTCTCCAACTCCCTGTAATTTCACACCAAGTTAAACATAGTAAGAGTAACATGCAGATTTATGCAAGATTTTTGTGAAGAGGACCTTTATGCAAAACAATCTCTCCCCTTATTCCTGCACAACTCTCCTAGATCTTATTTAAGCATATAATTAAATCGCAATGAAGTATAACTCATCCTAATAAAAATTAATTGAAATAAATCCGTCTAATTGAACCTTAAATAAGCCTAATCTAGTCAAATACTAGCTGTAATAATGTGGAAGAATTGAAATATAGAGAAAAAAATGTTTCCTACGAATATTGAAATGGATTAAAGAGAGAATACCATCCGAAATTGCATTGGAGACACGGTTCAGCAACTATGCTGAAGATGTTTTTAGGTGCCAACTTCTCCCGATCGCCTTTCACTGGATCGCATCACCAGAGCGAGCTTCGCCAGTCTAACTTCTCCATATCGCGTACCTAAACAAAATTCCTCGAGATTGCCATTCGTCATGCGCCATGGACGAGTTTAGTAGCAACTCACCATGATTTAAAAGAGCCCTTTGGAGAAGTTCTGGAGATAGTTTATCAGGTCCACGGCTGATGCTTATCGGGTTTTGGGTTCCATCAAAAATACTAATTGCCGGATTTAGGGTTACATGAAAATATTTTGTTAATTTTAGGGGTAAATAAGTCATTACATTACTTTACCGTTAAAATTAACTGATATGTTAAGTTTGGATAAATTTGGAACAAATTAAATTTAGGAAGGATAAATATGTTATTAGTTGTTTCGGAGGGATAAATTTGTTATTTTAAACTTTTTGAGAGATATATGAAAAAATTTCCATAAAAATAGGCCATATTTAATATTATGGGTTTTGGTATAATTATTTGCGATAACTTCATTTGATTTGCACGAGTCTTTCTTTTTTTCATCCAATGTGCATGACTCGCTTCATTAGATATGCGTACATATTTCAATTTTAATTTTGAAAACAGTTGTGGTTCAAATTGCTCGTAATTTGTTTTTTGTTTTTTCTAGAATTAAGTTGAGCATCGAGCAAATTTTATAAATCTTACATATTACGTTGAAAAAGAATTCTGACTCGTCATTGTCACCATCTTAAAAGAGAAATGTAATACAATTCCAGGTGTCACCAACACATATGTTATGTATACTAATTAATACAATTAATAAACATAATACTTAATCAGGTATTAATAATTAATAATTAACTAATATTAATCAAAATTTCTAATTCAAATAAAGACTAAATATGTAAAATTGATTGTCAACTCCAATTTCTAAAGCAACCACGTGATTAAAAAGTATACAACGACCAACATCCTTGGACGACATCCCGTCGCCCGTTCTGGTGGTCTGGTGGTCAGCAGTGGGTTCAAATTTGGATCTTGCGTGGGTATCTGTAAGAAAATTGGTCATTCTATCTATTTCGGGTGGTTTTCAAGTTGTATTTTTGAGTCATGTCACGAATTAGGTTCAATTATCGAGAGAATTGGGTGCAATTAGGTTGATTTGGGCTGAACTATTGAGATAATTATGTAGAATTAGACTGATTTGGGCACAATTCTTGAGAGAATTTGATGCAATTGGAGTGACTTTGGCTAAATTTAACACATGTTTATTTATCACATGACAGACAATAACTCTCTCTAGTGGGTACTACAATATGGAAAATAATGTATTACTTCGTGTATTGGAAGGTTTTATTACGATTCGGTACCATACCCTTTATATTTTCATTGTGTTGTACTCATTGTTACTTTATATTTTTTAGTAGTTCATATTGTATTATGATTTGATACCCTACGGTTTATATCTTCATTGTGTTGTACCTATTGGTACATTATATTTTTGAGTAGTTCATTCGAAATGATTTTAGTAATGATTCTAGTAGTTGTTGATGATTTTTTTGATGTCTCTCTTATTATTTACGAAGTTCAAGTATTCAGTTTAGAATTTGTAAATGCAAAAAAAAAATTTGATTTTATGAGGCGGGCTCTAAGTCCCGCACCCAATTTGTATTAATGGTAATGTACAATGGTTAATTACAATGGTTACAAACGCAACAAAACAACACCCAGCTCTATATATGTTTGTGTATATCCAAACTTTACTACGCTAACTTTATCTTTCCCTAATTACGTTGTCCTTCCTTGTATACTGCCAATATAACATGATTTCCTCTTTAATGTTGTACAGCAGGGTTTTATGATTATTTCTTTTTTCTTGGAATATTCTTGTACATCTCTCCTTCCATATTTGAAAACATACTTGGGCAATGATTTGATTTTCCTCTTTGGATCGTAGACCTTCAATTAATAGCTTGATTATGTTGTTTACTCCGAGTATGTTCAGATCAAATACTGCATTGATACTGGTCCAAATTGCAACTGAGAAGGGGCTGAAGTCATAATATGATCTAAAGATTCTTCTGATTTGAAACATAAAACGCATCTGTTAGGCAATTGCCAACCTCTTTTAATTAGGTTATCCACAGTTAATATTTTATTTAATGAACATAACCATATGAAGCATCTAATTTTCGGTTGGATCTGGAGTTTCCATATGTGATTGCTTGCATATTTTACATTTATTCCTTTTATAAGAAATTGTAAATGCAAATTATTTATGGTTATATCAAGTTGGTACCATCTCATACAATTCTACAATTCTAAAAAAGTGGTTTTAAAGTTTTGTAGGATGTGAATTGATACCGTCACATAATTGTACTTGTCTACCACTTTCATCAAATAAATTACACACACTATTAAACAAAGTTAAATTAATTCAATTCAATTCAAACAAACAAAGTACACAGACACAAACATAACTCACCGCATTATTAGGCCATTTTTTCAAAATAATCACGTGTTTCATGTTTATTCAAAAAATAACTAGGCTTTGAAGTTAATTTAGAAAGTAACCAATTCAACGGAATTATAAACTTTGACATGTTAATTGTTCTTTAAAAGTTAATTGAGAGAATGCAATAAAAATGAAGATAGTTCATATTACACTACGCATGCATGCTGCATCCTACTATATTAATTAATTAATACACTATGTTGACTAATTAGTAGATTGATAAATATATTTTAAGACTATGCATATTTAATTAAATTTAACTATTTATATCCGATTTCGTATTCGAAATCGGATATGGAACATCGTATTCATATCCGAAATCGGATATCGGATATCGTATTGGTATTCGAAATCGGATATTGGATATCGTATATGTATTCGATACCGGATACCGATATCCGTTTTCGAATACGTATACAAATACGAATACGTTATCGAATATTCGATATTCGATTTCGAATACAAATGCTTATACAAATATAATATTTAATATCCGATACAAATACGATATTCGATATTCGATACAAATAATTAAATTTGTATAGTCTTAAAATATGTTTATCAATCTACTAATTCATTAACATAGTATACTAATTAATTAATATAGTAACATGCATGCATGCGTAGCGTTTTAATATGAACTCTCTTCGTTTTTTTATTACATTCTTTCGATTAACTAACTTTAACTTTTAATGAACTATTAACATGTATTAGCAGCAAATACTAAGGATGTGCTCGAATGAGAGGGAATGGGAGGGAGGGGATGAGAATGGAGGGGAAGGTTAATTTTTAACTTGCTCCCAAGTATTTTTATGACGAGGGGGAAAGAGAATGGAAGGAAAATTATTTCTCCTCTATATACAAAAGAGATCAATTATTTCTCTCTCCAAATTTGGGGGGTAATGGAGGGTAAAAAATATTATAACATTATAATATCCAAAATACCCCTAATTTCATTTTATAGTTAGTAATGATTTAAAGGATAAAATTGTCATTTTTTCATGATGTTATTTTTTTCCCTCCTTTCTCCTTCATTAATTATTTTAAAACTCGGGAGCAAGAGAAATTTTTTTTCTTTCCTTCCCATTCATTTCCTTCCCCTCCATTCCCCTCCCCTTCAAAAAAACTCGGTGTGCACACCCTAAGACGGTTTTTTCTCCTCCCTCAAGAAACTCAAGAAACCCTAGCTTCCTCACCACATCAATCGTCGGAACCGACGATCTCCTTCGCTACTAGGGCCTTCGGGCCGTCAGGGGGCGGGCGAACATCTGACCGGTGCAGATCGACATCGGTTCCTCCTGACTTCCCTTCCCTCTGGACAATAACAGTCTCGTGACAGTGCCTTGTGCGTTTTCTCCCTGTTTTCTCCGATGATCCTTCATAAAATCGACACGGCAGGTTATCCTTTGACCTCAATTGTCTGATTTCATCACCGACAATACCAATTTGTTCCAATTTAACCCGATTAAGTTTTGTATTGCAATGGAGGAGTTCATGGCACGAACAGTCTCGCCTTATTCGGCTCTCTCTTGTTTCTTTTTGGAAGGGGACACCGCAATCGTTGAGAAAGGATCTTGAGGCCTCGATTGTCCTAATCGGGATTGAGAACGCTCAAACGCTATCTCTCGATTCACTGCGTGAAGCCGTCATTACGAAATATGGAGATCTTGGAGTCGGGTCACTTTTCTACCGGGTCGCCAACAACTCGATTATTTTCAAGCCGCCTCCTCTCATCTCCATTCCCACCATTCTCGACGACTATCTCTTTTGGGAAGATAACCACCATGTCTCGCCTCAGACCTGGACTCAAGCACTACCGACGCGTTCTTTTGATATTCTTTGGAATGTCGTGATCGAGCTATACGATTTTCCACTCCACTTTTGGCATGCTGACTACGTACACCAAACAATAGCAACGTTTGGTACCCTCATATCGATTGACCGGTCCAATTTGGATGTCAATGACCGGACCGTTATCAGGTGTAATGTGCGGGTACCTTCGCTCTCCACTATCCCTTTTTGCATACACGTGGCTTATGGTTGGCATTGGTCCATTATACGGGTCCGGTTCACTGAAGTTATCGGATCCTTCAACCCAAACGGCTCCGAACCCATCATACATCAAGACTCCCCTGCCTCGCATCACCCTTTCACCCCTCCGCCATCTCCATCTCCTCCTCCCCATCACCCAACACCGATCACTCATTTGTTTAAAACCCACCGATGTGTACCCCGAGAGGAGAGATTGGACAAGAATGATCGAACAAATTTGGTCCGTTTTAGATATTCAAGAGTGACCGAGAATGTGAGAAAGATTCGTTCTCACCGTTTCATTCGTTTTAACCGATTTACTTTCGTTTCCTACACAAAATTTGATCAAGAAATTTTTCCTCGATTCACAATTATTGTCCCGTTAGAGTCTTCAAGAAATCGAGGTTTAAGCATTGTTTATCGATGTCATATCTATGAAGAAAATTGTGAAGAAAATTTATTTCGAAGAATTTTTCTTGTATTTGAGTTTATGTAGTAACTTATAGAATTAAGTGTTACAGGCTTAAAATGTTAAAAGCCGTCTATTTTCTCGACATGTGATTTTGTACGAAAATTATATGTAATGTGTCAATATATATATGTCTAATGGTTTTTTTGCAACAACAACAAAAAAAAAAGTTTAATTGAATATTGGCGGATCCCAGACTCCGTTTATGTTACTTTCTAAATTAACTTCTGAGGTTAGTTATTTTTCGTATAAACTTGAAATACACACCAATTCATAACAAAATGGAAGTTGCATTTATTTTAAAAGACAAGTGAGTTGCACTTCGCATTATTGTTGTGATCTTTCTCATATTGCTCGATGTGATTTTAAGATAGATGAATCAAATTGAATATTCTAGCTCGAAATTTAAAGCTCATATCTACATTGAGAAAAGAGTATTGATGTTTCAACTATACTCCGCAAAGACATATCTATGTGAGTCTGTACTCAATTGAGAGAATTGGCACAATAAAATGTAAAATGAATCAACATTGGGTCGTGTCTAACTTAGGTTGTCATTTCTGGACCATATCAGTGAGATCAATTCAAATTGAACATTAAAATTTCACTCATCCGTTAAAAATAGTTGCTTATTCACCCAAATCGAACATTAAATCAATATTTAAAACCCAAAATTAACCCCCCTAATTTTCTAGATCAATTCAAATCAAACAATACGCCAATCAAAATCTAAAAAGTTAAGTGGAAGAATTAAAAATAAAGAATAACTCTTCACCTTTAAAAAGCTTCATCAGTTCATAAACCCTGTGTGTAAACCGCATGATTGGAAAGTTGAAGCTAATGATAATGAATAAACCCTCTATGTATCTCTCCTCCTCCTCCTCTTTTAATACTCAGAAATTTATATCTTATCAAGTTTGTGCTATGCAAATATATTCATTATCTACCTGTAAAAAACAATTAAAATATTGAGTACGTAAGTAAATGAATAAGTAATAGCAAAATGAAGAAAGAGCACAAAGAATATTAAAGATAATACCAAAATCTTAGAAAACTTGTTAGCACACATATTACATATACTCGCAGTAACGTGCAGGGATCATAGAATGTCATCTCTCAAAATTTTGGGAGTGATGGTGATTTCGAATTTTGAGGGACTAATGTGAAAAGTGGGAAAAAAAAAGAAAAGTATTTACGACTTTGAAATAAAAAAAAATTGAATTATGAAAAGATAATAATAATAATATTAAGATCTAATTATGAGTTTGCTTATTTTTACTCGTGATATCATGTAAAATTCATGAATTCAGACTTCAGTTAAGAGAGAGAGAGAGAGAGAGAGAGAGAGAGAGAGAGAGAGAGAGAGAGAGAGAGAGAGATACATAGAAGACAAGTTTGAATATATTATTTAATGAATTAACTTGCTTAAGGATGATTTACAAGAAAATTTGATAGAAATAAAAAATAACAAATTCAAAACAGCATAATCGTTCTTAGCCATTCATTCTAAAACCACTAACTATACTCGTAATTAATTCCAATCACTAATTATCTTAATTTCAAATTAAAAAACCCAACAAGCAAATAATGTTTGATTAAGTAGGCTTGATATTTGATATTATGGGCTTCGGAATTCGGATGTGAGAATTTATTCTATGACCATATTCTAATGATGTTTTTAGGGGATTTGTTCTTTGGATATGCACGAGTCTTGACAATAAATATAATTATTATTGAGAAATCTCACTGAGCTAGCTAACCAACAATACAAAATTGGGTGACCTGTTTTGTTTAAGGAGGTCAATCATACTAGCCCTTAACCCTCACAAACATTAAACAAATTTTTTTTATTTTTTGAGTATTTTTAAAGTTAGAAAATACGGTATATTAGGTGGGTATTTGGTCCTTATCTGGCAAAGAGAAAAAAGACGAGGCTGGTTAAATGGTTGTTATGTCCTGATCACTTATCAGCTTGTCAATAGGGATTTTGTTGGAGGCCTTGAGAAAAATGCTGATGTACAGAAATAAATTTCTAAGTTATGGATTGGGCTATTTTATTCAACTTCCTTATATAATCTCAGTGAATAAAAAATGAATTTTTTTTTATCCTTGTTAATGTTTACATTTATGATATTTGGTTGATAGTTCATGGTATTTGCATGATATTTCATGTTGTTGGCATGATGTTCGTTTGTGTTTTTTACTGGTTTGCATAATATAAATATCGATTGCATGGTTTCATTTTATATATGTGAATAAGTCATCTATAACAAAAAACGATGTTCAAAATCTAGCTTCCATATTTTTGTCACGCTAAGCATTTAAAGTTTTCAATATTCATTTGAAAACCTTTCTTGGGATGTTGGAGAAAACTATTAGTGGGTGTTTGGTTGGAGCTTTGAAGAATGCCTTGGCATAAAGTATGTCAAGGAATTCAATGCCAAGGCATATTATTCCCTGTCATACTCAATTATTATGTTTGGTTAGAACATTATTTATTCCATGGCATGTTATTTCATCACAAATATAAAAGTTTTAAACATTCTATATTTACAAAACTAACATATTTATACTAAATTTCTGTTATAAAATAAATAATTCATCCAAAAAAAAATAATTCCAATTATAAAAATAATAATCTATTGTCAACAAAATATTATAAATCAAGCAACATATTATTATAAAATTAATTACTCAAAACACTACTACTTCCAACTACCAAGCACCCAAAATGCATATTTATTAATCGGCGGATGAGATATAGAATATTATCTCAGTTGGCGGATGAGATAGAGAATAATCGAATTAGACACATCGAAACAAGTGACGAGTGGACACATTGGAGGGATACTCTAGCCGAACAAAAATTTAATCAATGGAGAAATTTAAGAAATATTAATTAAACTAATTTGGTTATTTTGTATTTTGACGAATTATTTATTTTACAATTGCAATGATTTATTTTGTTGTATTTTTTAATTTATTCTAAATATTTTTTATAACAACATATCAGTATAAATATGTTATTTTTATAAGCGCAATATGATGTAACATGTTATTCTTTTCTCATGGGAATAGAGAAAAGCCACCAATTTTGGTGATAATCCTATTCCCATCAAATATCCCCTAGGGAATAGAGTATTACCTTACTTTATTACCTGTCGTGCAAATCAAACATGGGAATGGAATCCATGATGGAGTATGCCAAGGCATTCTCATTCTAAAGCTCCAACCAAACGCCCCCTTAGTGTTTTGTTTATGATTATGGTGCTAACCGTGTTTGAAAAATTAATTATACTTCCTATTTAGCTTCAAAATTCGAATTTAATTGTATTTTCTTTGAAATTTCAAAAAATAATTGTTTCACGTTTGAATTTTTTTTTGAATTTTTACTTCTTATTTTTTTCAAAAGAAATTTGAATTCTCATTATTCTTCATTTGAAAGTGTGGGTAGCTAGAAATCCTCTAACAAGTATATCCTTTCTCCATTGTAAGTTATATCATACTAGCTGAAAACAATAAATGGGATCACAGAGAACCACATGAGCATTTCGTCAAACACCTTAGAAGCACCTTTCCCGTTTCAAATCCATCATCAATTCCAGCACCCATAAGTGGCAAAACCACCTTAAGAAAAGCAAAGTCTTTAATCCCATCATTAAAGGATGAATCATGAGTTTTTAATGATCATAAGAAGAAAGCTGAAATTTTGTTTGGTTTCTTCAAAAATTTAATGGGAAAGAAAGGAGAGAAGACTAATATCAAGGATTATCTGGATTTAAATAAAATCTTTGAAGGGGATCAGATTGATTGTCTGGATTGGATGGAGATTTTAAAATAGAAGAACTTGAGGGGGTAATTGAAAAATGGAAAGCCAATAAAACTCCTGGTCCAGATGGATTCACAGATGAGTTTTTCAAAGCAGTGTTGCCATTAATAAAGGAGGAATTGCTTAAGATTTTTAATAGCAAGGAAACTCTTAATGGACTAGGGTATTTTGAAGCATCCTATCTGATACTTATTCCAAAGAAAGATGGTGCAAATCAAGCTAAAGATTTCAGACCAATTTCTTTAATTAGCAGTGTACAAAAGATCTATTCAAAGATTATGGCAAATAGATTGAAAAGGAGAATAGATGAATTGATACAAGCAAATCAGTCTGGATTTATTGAGGGGAGGGAGTTAAGTGATTGTTTCATCTATGCAAGAGAAGCCTTGCATAAAGCAAATGAAACCAAATCACCTCTATTGGTATTCAAAGCTGATATTAGGAAAGCTTTTGATTTGGTTTCTTGGGAATTTTTGATTGAAGTAATGAAAGCAAGGGGCTTCTGTAATTTCTGGCTGGGAAGGATAAAATGTTGTGTATTAAAAGGAAACACCAAGATTTTAGTAAATAGAATTCCTGGAAAATCAATTAATCTGAACAGAGGTGTGAGACAAGGAGATCCTTTGTCTCCACACTTATTCATAATGGTGATTGACACATTAGCAAAAATTGTGGAGAAAATGAGTAGAGAAGGAATCTTAGAAAAACCATTAGAGAAAATCTGCATATCTCTACACTACGCGGATGATTCTCTATATTTGATCAAACCTGAACTGGAGCAGGTCAGAAGATTGAAGGGTATTTTGGATATTTTTGGGAAAATTTCTGGTCTAGTGATCAATTATGAAAAATCTGAGATTGTGGGGATAGGAGAGATGAGAGAGGATATCAGAGAAATCTCTAAGGAACTAGGTTGTCCTATTGGGAGTTTGCCTTTCACATATTTAGGATTGCCTCTGAATTTTAAGAAGCCTAATAAGGAATTTTATAAAACCCTAATTGAGAAAATAAGGAAAAAACTTAGTAGTTGGAAAGGATCTATGTTAACCATAGGTGGGAGGTTGACATTGATAAACTCAATATTGTCAACTATTCCAGTGTTCTATCTCTTCTCAGTATTCAAATTCCCTAAATGGATAATAGAAGAAATAGATAAAATCAGGAGGAATTTCCTGTGGAAAGGGCTAAAAGAAAAGGGATACAATTTGGTGAAATGGGACAAGGTTATCAAGCCCAAAGACAAAGGGGGATTAGGGGTTATTGATTTAAAGAAATTCAACAGTGCATTGCTTCTAAAATGAGTGTGGAAGTTCTACAGGCTCCATGGGAAAAAGGAGTTCAATTGGACAGTATTAATGAGTAATATAAAAGGCGATGATTTAGAAAATTAAAATAAAAAGGACTCCTATTTCTGGAAAAGTGTAAAAAGCTTGTTGGATGATTTTTATGAAAATGTGGAATTTGAAGAGGGGAGAGGAGATGCAGTTAACTACTGGCACAGTAAAATTGATTTCTAAAATGAATAAAATACTTAATTTTCATGTTTTCCTCAAAAGAACTCCAAAATTGAAGACTAACATATGCGAATTTCTATTTTTTTTGTTTAAAAAAGGTGAAAAGAATGACAAAAGTTAAGTCTGACACCTTCAAGAATATCAATTATACTTGTTGTCTAATAAATTCCAAAATTCTTGTCTAAAACGAAGAAAATACATATTTTCATCTTTTTCTAAAAAAACTCCAAAATGAAAGACTAACACATGAGAATATCTATTTTTATGTTGAACAATTTGAAAAAAATACAAAAATTGGAGTTTAACACCTTCAAAAATATTAATTATCATATTTTTCTAATAAATGTCAAAATTGATGTCTAAAACGAACAAAATACTTAATTTTCATGTTTTCATCAAAAGAACTCCAAAATAGCAGACTAACACATGCGAATTTATATTCTTTTTGTTTAAAAAAGCTGAAAAGAATGTCAAAAGTGAAGTCTAACACCTTCAAAAATATTAATTATGATATTTTTCTAATAAATGTCAAAATTGATGTCTAAAATGAACAAAATACTTAATTTTCATGTTTTCCTCTAAAGAACTCAAAAATTGTAGACTAACACATGCGAATTTCTATTCTTTTTGTTTAAAAATGGTGAAAAGAATGCCAAAAGTGAAGTCTAACTTCTTCAAAAATATTAATTATGATATTTTTCTAATAAATGTCAAAATTGATGTCTAAAAGGAACAAAATAATTAATTTTCATGTTTACCTCAAAAGAACTCCAAAATTGAACACTAACACATGCGAATTTATATTCTTTTTGTTTAAAAAAGGTGAAAAGAATGAAAAAAGTGAAGTCCACCTTCAAAAATATCAATTATAATTGTTTTCTAATAAATTCCAAAATTCATGTCCGAAACGAACAAAATACATAATTTTCATGTTTTCCTCAAAAAAACTAAAAATTAAAGACGAACACATGCGGATTTCTATTTTTTTGTTGAACAATTTGAAAAAAATACAAAAAGTTGAGTTTAACACCTTCAAAAATATTAATAATCATATTTTTCTAGTAAATGTAAAAATTGATGTCTAAAATGAACAAAATACTTAATTTTCAAGTTTTCCTCAAAAGAACTCCAAAATTGAAGACTAACACATGCGAATTTCTATTCATTTTGATTAAAAAAGGTGAAAAGACTGACAAAAGTGAAGTCTAACACCTTCAAAAATATGAATTATCATTGTTTTCTAATAAATTCCAAAATTCAGGTCTAAAACGAACAAAATACATAATTTTCATGTTTTCCTAAAAAAACATCCAAAATGAAAGACTAACACATGCGAATTTCTATTTTTTTTGTTGTTGGGACAATTTGAAAAAAAATACAAAAAGTGGAGTTTAATACCTTCAAAAATATTAATTATCATATTTTTCTAACAAATGTCAAAATTGATGTCTAAAACGAACAAAATACATAATTTTCATGTTTTCATCAAAAAAACTCCAAAATAGAAGACTAACACATGTGAATTTATATTGTTTTTGTTTAAAAAAGTGGAGTGTAACACCTTCAAAAATATCAATTATCATATTTTTCTAATAAATGTCAAAATTGATGTCTAAAACGAAGAAAATACTTAATTTTCATGTTTTCTTCAAAAGAACTCCAAAATTGAAGAATTAACAATGCAAAATTTAAATTTTTTGTTTAACAAAAAATTGAAAAAAATGCAAAAATTGAAGTCTAACACCTTAAAAAATATCAATTATCATTCTTCTCTTATAAATGTCAAAATTAATGTCTAAAATAAACAAAATACTTAATTTTCATGTTTTACTCAAAAACTCCAAAATCGAAGACTAACACATGCGAATTTCTATTATATTTGTTTACAAAATTTAAAAAGAATGCCAAAATTGTAGTCTAACACCTTAAAAATATCAATTATCATATTTTTCTATTAAATGTCAAAATTGATGTCTAAAACGAAGAAAATACTAAATTTTCATGTTTTCTTCCATAAAACTCCAAAATTAAAGACTAACACAAGAAAATTTCAATTTTTTTTGTTTAAAAAAATAGGAAAGAATGCCCAAAGTGAAGTCTAACACCTTAAACAAATCAATTATCACATTTTTCTAATAAATTCCAAAATTCATGTCTAAAATGGACAAAATAATTAATTTTCAGGATTTCCTATGATAACTCCAAAATGAAAGACTAACACATGGGAATTTCAATTTTTTTCCAAACAATTTGAAAAAACTACAAAAATAGAAATCGAACACCATCAAAAATATTAATTATCATATTTTTCTAATAAATGTCAAAATTGATGTCTAAAACGAACAAAATACTTAATTTTCATGTTTTCCTTAAAAAAAAACTCCAAAATTGAAGACATGCGAATTTCTATTCGTTTTGTTTTAAAAAGGTCAAAAGATTGCCAAAAGTGAAGTCTAACACCTCCAAAAATATCAATTATCATATTTTTCAAATAAATTCTAAAATTCATGTCTAAAATGAACAAAATACTTAATTTTCACGTTTTCCTCAAAAAAAAACTCCAAAATGAAAGACTAACACATGCAAATTTCTATTTTTTTTGTTCAATCAATTTGAAAAACAAAATGAAGTCTAACACCTTCAAAAATATCAATTATCATATTTTACTAATAAATGTAAAAATTGATATCTAAAACGAAGAAAATACTTAATTTTCATGTTTTCTTCAAAAGAACTCCAAACTCGAAGACTAACACATGCGAATTTCTATTATTTTTGTTTACAAAATTTAAAATGAATACCAAAATTGTAGTCTAGCACCTTAAAAAATATCAATTATCAGATTTTTCTAATAAATTCCAAATTTCATGCCTAAAATGAACAAAATACTTAATTTTCATGTTTCCTAATAAAACTCCAAAATGAAAGACTAACACATGCGAATTTCTATTATTTTTGTTCAAACAATTTGAAAAAATGCTACAAGGGCAGTCTAACACCTTTAAAAATATCAATTATCATATTTTTCTAATAAATGTCAAAATTGATGTCTAAAAAGAAAAAAAACTTAATTTTCATGTGTTCCTCAAAAAACCTCAAAAATGGAGGACTAACACATGTGAATTTCTATTTTTTTTTTTTAAATAAAAAGTTCAAAAAATACAAAAAGTGAAGTCGAACACGTTAAAAATATCAATTATCATTGTTTCTAATAAATGTCTAAATTGATGTATAAATTGAACAAAATACTCAATTTTCTGTAATATTGTGTGATTCATTGATCTGTCCAACTTTGTGTGTGAATTATAAAATATCTAGACCATTTTAGATCATACCAAATTCACCAGTGTATACTACTGATTTCATACTTCAATTCTAGACCAATATCAAATTATTTGGAGATTTAAATAGTTAGTTATTAGATTTTCAAAACAGTTCAGAATTAATATTCGTTCAAAAACTTAACTGGATATTTTCACAAATATGGCAGTCATAACTTTATTCCTAACTTCAAATTTTTCCAAAATAGTTTGTTAAGTACTAACCATATCTAAATATCATTTCATTAATCTACCAACACACCCTGCTTTGACATGAACCTATGTTGGTCATTAATCAATGCATTTTATTCCGCTCATAATATTAGCCACACACTCAACTTTGGTATGAACCTATGTGGGAGATATAATAGCCACGAGAATTTCAGAATATGGGAGGCATTTTCTCAAATTAATAATTAGTAGAGAGGTTTCTAATCTAATTATCAGATATCAAAACATAGCACATCACACATCACAGAATAATTAAATGATATAGCATGGTCATGATCTTTATAAGTTACTATAAAGATCTCTGCTTAATTACTTATAATGAACTCATTCATTATATCAATGGATGTGTCAATGAATTCCTTCATCATGTGATCGGTTATGGCGATGAGCTTCTTCATCATTTGATCGGTTGTGGCGATGAACTCCTTCATCATGTGATTGATTGTGTCGATGAACTCCTTCATCTTGAGAATGGTTGAGCCGATGAACTCCTTCATCTTCTTAAATAAATTAACAACATATTCTACTTTACAACTTGGACAACTCACCGGTCGTCATAATAAATTAAATTTACAATTTGGACAACTCATTGATCACTATAAATTAAATTTACAACATACACACAATCAGAACATTAAATCAAAACACATATTTTGCCATGCTATATCACATATGTTTGAATTAGAAACTACACACATACGTTTCGATTAAGGATGGGCAACAAAATTTATACCTTTGAAAATTCTATACATCATATGCAATCTTCATTGAAAGATCAAATCTGAATTTCTTGCATCACATGCATCCATTCAAGAAATTATAATTAGGTGCATCGTATGCACCTTTTCAAATATGACTGAAATGCATCGTATGCAATTCATTTTTAACAAAATCATGATACGATTAGTGTTCAACAAACCCAAATCAGATTTATCTCAAAAGAAATAAGATTTCAAGAAATTTGAAGAGAAAAAAATATGTTGCACATATACAATCGAATTCTTACATATATAATTTGTAATTCCTAAAAACTCTAAACTAGTACATCTAATATATTAAATCAATTTAATAAAAGATGATCGTGGCTCGGATACCACTGTTAGGATTTCGGACGACCTTATTACACAGCGAAACTTATCTGAACCCCTAAAGTCATGGTTATGTGTATTGCTAATTAGATACGAAGGAAGAGCTTCAAAATCACACCTCATATATTTCGTTCAATTCTGGTTCAAGGGCACAATGTGTTATGGTATGGAGACTTCTTGAAATCTGAGGAACCTCAAAATTGGATAAAGGAATCTGTTGAGGAGATAGGAAAGTTCTCCATATATTCTTATTGCCATGATTGAATGGTAATTAAGGCAGTGATTGTTTCCTTGTATTATTTACTTGTATTGGGTTGGGGATTAGCTATAAATAGAGGGGATAGGATAGAGTTCTATTCATCCCAGAAAAATTCCAACAAGTACCAACAATTGTATTCTCTCTTTCTCCAGTATAGTCAAATAGTTTGAGCACCGGCGGCCGTGGTTTTTTTTTCTTCGGGGTTTGTACGTAAAAATATGTGTGTATGTGTGTTGTTCTCGTGTGTTTGTTTGCGGCGACGATCCTAACACAGAGAAGATCACTTCAAGAGATGCTTCAAACTGGCACCACATTCTAGAGATATCCACACGCGACTCGTTCGGATTGGATGTGAAGAAATCCGATGCTAGTCGGACTGTTCCTCCCTTCAGAAAATCTGCTTGCTTCTCTTTTCTTTCTCAAAAAAATTCGGACAAGCTTCACTCTTTTCTTTTTACTCTCTATTTTCGAAATTTGAGGAGTGTAAAATATGTACTGAAATATTGAGTTAATGAAGTTTTTATGATGGGCTTTAGAGTGTATTTATAATCAAGTGGAAAATTCATAGAATTCCAAACTCTTTTCATTTCTCCAAATGAATTAAATTATGAATATTAATACCATACATGTAACATCTAATGCTTACACAATTAATTAAATCCTGAATATTAATACCAAGTACGTAGCATCTAATGTTCACTGAAGGAAATAATGCCATATACTAAACTATTCAGCTTGTATGTAACGAATATCAGTTATTATGTATGTGTTGTTAATCTGATATTATATATTTGATTAAAGTTTCATTTAATACGTGTACTGGTTATTTAACATATTTAACAATATGTGAATAATCCATGAATTGTATCACTACTTTGTACAACATCATAATATGTTATTATGATAGTAAAGATGTAAAATGAATGTAATACGATTCGAAATGTCCCTGATCATATATATGGAGAAGTACATCTCTAAGGAAATAGATGTACATCTCTAAGGAAATGTCCCTGGTCATTTATTATGTATGTGTTGTTAATCTGATGTATATGGAGATGTACATCTCTAAGGAAATAGAATTTATGTGTACACCAGTATATTCGCATATGAGATGATTATGTTTTACTAATCATGTACATGAAAATACATGGAGATGTAGTGATATCAAATATGGAATATATATATATGTATTAGAGACTACAGATTTGACTAACCAACTTATGAGAATATATATGGTTATTGTTATTATATATGTTATCATCACAAATAAAGTTAGTTTTTTGATCTGAGGTTATCATTAGATTTCTCATAACAACTAGTTCCTTCGACTATTGGTATAAATAAAGAAATGAAAATGGGTCACTTTTGGCCAAATTTTGATTTAAACGATACTTAATCATATAATAAATATGTAGTTATGTTTATTTTATTTAATCATCCAACCTGCTACATCATATATATATATATATATATATATATATATATATATATATATATATATATATATATATATATATATACACACATCATCTCTCTCTCTCTCTATATATATATATATATATATATATATAACATACAGCCTAGATTTGCCAATCGACACTCAAACAGTAGGGAAATATGCATGAATGGCTAGACCACACATGCCTACCTTTGCATGCACATTTTTCGCAATATACATGTAGCCTTCGCTGCCCCAAGAACTCCCCCACGAGTTCTTCAATATCCAATACTTTTTTCCTTCACTGTCCTGTCCATAGCCAATTATAACCATCGCGTGATCTAACTCTGTACTGCAAGGCCCCTCAAAGATACCGTCTCCGCTGTAGAACCGAAATGCATCGCTACCTGTTGAAAATGTACAGATGATCAGTTAGTAAAATTGTGTAACGTCTATATTTCGTAATAGATATAATGTAATATTATAACTGTATTTCATTTATATGAGAAAATAGGGAACCAAATTCAATTCAAATAAAATTGGTAGCTATTACCGCTGTTAATGTACACTACCACTGGCTGCTGGGCAACAAATGCCATAAGCATGGACTCGTTTTTACGAGGCACGGTTTGATAACTCCTAATAGAAGCTGCATGATCATGACGAACTTTGTTTACACGACACTTTCCCTGAACACCTTTGTAAGGGTATAAAGCTTCGGAAGATATACCGCCTTTAGAGATGACAAATTCAAAAGCTGTATCAGACCAGCCACCATCGCATCCCGTGCTTCCTTTGTCACAGTCGATCAGTTCCTGCTCTGATAGAGACATGAGTGCTCCGGTTTTTATTTTAATGATACTTTCCAGCGCTGCGACTGCCGCAAATGCCCAACACGATCCTATTTTTATGAAAAAGTTAGTTTGTGTTTATTCCTATGTTAGTCATTTCTGAAACTAATTTGCACAATTAGATATTTAAACAATAAAATATTATATATGTGACATTACTGCATGATCCTTGATTTTTGATACGGGTAACGGCACCACTAGACCTCCAATCAACTGAGCCTGGAGGAATTGATTTTAAATACAATGGTTTCTTGGATGGTTTAGATACAAGGTTAGGGATTTTAACTCCATTGTATTTCGCCTTGAACTCTTGGTTTGTTAGATCCGCAAAATGGTTTACAGAAAGAGTGTAGTTGTACTTCCTTTCCGAGTTAAATTTCTCGATAAAGTTGACGTTGTCTGCGAAAATATTGAACCGGTGTTGTCTTTCCTCGTGGAATGAGTACTCCTTCCCATGCTTAGTCATCCATTCTGAGAATTTTTCATTCAAAGTAATGTTTAATGAGTTACTAAAAAGTATTGAACATGATAGCAAAAACAAGACAATTTGAAGTGAGAAGAAGGAAGCCATTGTGAATTTGTTCATGGTGTGTTATGTTGCGTATTTATGTTTGTTTGCATGGGTTTATATAGAGATTTTATGTACATAAAGAATCCTTTTCAGTTAGTGGAGTGGTCTAAGAATGTTCAAGGATAGATTCCAATTAAAATTATGGGCACTTAGGTTATATTTAAACCCACTAAGCCACACGTGCACTGTGGTGCGACGACCTTTGTGTTGACTCTGTTGATTCGGGGTGAACAGTATGCCTTTTCAAATATTTATTAATATGTATTTCTTTTAAATACAATATACCCTTGCGCAGTACAGTTTGGTGTTGTCGTGCGATTGTACTAGATAGTTTGGTGTTATTGCGTTGTTTGCGTAAAATTATAATTACCAAAAGATAGTTTGCTGGATAATTTGGTGTCGTGCGATCGTGCTGAATTCATTAAAGTTTTGCAATCATTTGCTATTTATAAAACATTTCGAGAAGCTCATTTTTTTTTGCATCGACGCATAACGTACAAAATATAAAGAAGGTTATTTGGAAAAGAAAAGAAAAAAAGTAAATAAACAACTTACATAAACAAATTCAAAGATATGTATGTGACAGAGTTGCTACTGCTCATGGCAGACTCTTAACGCGATGCTTGCTGGATAATTCATTCTTTCTCGGAGAAAGATGTGTTATCATTATCTAAATTCAGTTTCCAAAAACGTCACGAATCAAGTTTTGCTTTGATTGTTATCATCAGTTCATTAACAAACTTTTCATCATAGTAATACAACAACTTAATTGTCATCGCACTCAATGAGAATATCAAACGTAAAAAGGTATGTTCTCATTTTTTCTATTTACGTCAACTACTTTTCCAAAACCTTCGTATATTTGAGCTGATTTTTCGCCATAGTAGTGATGAAATAGTATGTATGATATGCTCAAAAAATATCTGGCATCAAATAAAAATATTAAACATATCTACACAAATTGTGAAAATTGGAAAACAAATTTCAAATATTTAAGGTCGAAAAAAGCGAACACACAAGAAAATAAAACACAGAACTTAGTTTAAACTAATATTGCATAAGTCTTGAAATTTTGTTTAGGTTATGTATCTTCATATATTTAACATGAATGATAGATTGCATGACTAAGCGTTTTTTTTTGTTTGCGAAATAAACAAATTTAGTTTAAAAAACAACAATCTGAAATTTCTTATTTTGTGGTAGTAAGTAACAAAATCTACCTTGTTACAGTATTGAAAATTATTTGTATAGGAATCACATTTTCATGTTGTAAACCTTTGCAGCCTATCACCAGTACTGTGTCAGTGCCAATAAAAAAACATTCCATTATTTCTTAGGAAATTTTACTATGCCCCTGAAAATCCCCCTACCAATGCCGATTGAATCAGCATGACAGTGATTAATCCATGGACCCAATTTACCTCCAAAATTTCCCCATCCAATTAACAAATATTCTAATTAACAGTTAACTCTAGTGTACTTAACAATACAATTAATACATTCTCATTATCTGTCAAAATAATAATTAACAATAATTATATAATTCAATTAATATTAATTAAGAAGATAATTAATATTTAATGTAATTAACAATAATTAAGAACATAATAATCCAATAATTAAATGTAACTAATAATTAACTGTAAAAATTTCAATTAATTATAAAATCTTGAAAACTTTATTGATGTATATCAAGTATGATAAATTTGTATAATTCAAAATTGATTTTATTAACAGTAATTTACAAGTATGATAAATTAGTATAATTAATATTTATTTCATGATTTCTTCTTAATATTAACAATAATTAACATGTTTTTTTTCTAATACTTATTTAACCATATATTTCAATTGCATACTTTTTTTCTTAATATTAAAAGAGTATAGTTAATTAATTATTTTTATTAACATTTTATTTGTAATACTTGTTTAACCAATACCAATTAACCTTTAATTAACAATTCAAAAAATCAATTAGGAATACACGATCTGTTAATAGCAATTCAGATCACATTAATTCAAAATCACACTAATTAATGTTCATATTCTTTTTACTAAAAAATTAACTTGTGTAATTAACATTAACTATTATGTGTAATTAACATGTGTAGTATATTGATAACCCAATTAATTATTGTTCATGTGTAGTATTAATCAACTGTTTTGTTCATTCAAACAATCAAATTTGATTTTATTAACATTAATTAAAAACACAATCCAATTAATTAACAATACAATCCAATTACATTCCAATTAACAACAATATCGTTTAACAGTTAATACACAATCTGAAATTAATACAAACAAAAACAACTACCAATTAACAATGTTTTTAAATATCAATTACCACCCAATTAATTATCAATTTACATTCCAATTTCGTCTCAATTAACCATCAATTAACATTCTAATCAAATTATGGTTCCAACTAAATCATGCAAAACCCTGCAAATTAACATTCAAAGAAACCCTGCAAATTAAACCCTGAGGATTTGGCTCAACAAATAATTCCTACCATTTAATAATAAACGAAGATTAGTAAGAAAAAAAACGATGAGAAAAGTAATTAACAATTCAAACCCAAAAATACAAAGAAACTCAAAATAACTCGACTCAAAGATAAATACTGAGAAAAGAAGGTAAAAAAATTCGATTAAAAGAAGCACAAGGAAAAACTCGAATATGAACAACCATCAGTTACAACTTTTCAAATAAAAGAGATTCGATTAAAACCCGAAAATTAAACAAAGAAAACAGGAAACAAACTTGAAAGAAATCACTAAAACAATCAAAATAAAAAGAGTTAATCAAACATTTCAATTAAAAGAGATTCGATTAAACCCTAAAATTTGTAAAATCGGTGTTAAAATAACCAGATTTAACAATGAAACAGTCCAAAACGTTGGATCAACTAGATCAAAACCAGCATTAAAATCGTCAAAAACCGCTCAAAATATCAATAAAACAGTACAAATACTAAAAAACTCGCAAAATAAAAAATAACTCGAGAAACAACGAAAAACTCTCGGATTTGTCTTCTTCCTCCTCGTGTTTGCGCTCGTCTTCTCAGTTTGGGCGATTTTTTCATGAGTGGGTTGGGTGGATTAGGGTTGCGGCTGAGATGTGAGAGAGAGAGTGTGTGTGTGTGTGTGGCGGCTAGAAATGAGAGAGAGGAGAGAGAGTGTTAGGGTTAGGGGTTCATATATGGGTTGGCCCAAAATTGAAATTTTATGTAATCCGATTAACAGTTAATTCAAAAATCGATTAACAGTTAATCCGGAGCGGAGTTAATTCAAAACACATCAGGCCCTTATAGGGAATTTTTTTGGGAGATGATTAAAGTAGCTCCCTATTAATCCATGACATCATACTGATTCAATCAGCATGTGTTGGGGGAAATAGGAAGGCACCATATATGCTCTCTTATTTCTTTGCATGAAAGGTTACCAAATATTCTTCTTCTCCGTACAAAATGAATTGGAAATCTTGTACATTCAAAAATGTTATGTTGGCAAGTCGACCCGTTACGCTTTCAATATGGAACTTTCTTCTTGTGAGCATACGAAAACGCTTGAGCTCAATTCATCTTCTCTCCTTTTTGTGCAAGTAGAAAGTCCAGCATAAGCAAAGTGAAGAGCCATGATATTAATAACCAAAACAAAATCTGCATATTACGTACAAATATAAGAAAGTGAAAACCGAGGTGCATTCATGTCAAAAACGGGTACAACAGGAAACAATGAAGAAGAGAGGAATAAAAAAAATATTTAAAATGCAACCCCAAGCTAAAACTCTGAACTTTGGAGTCTAATGGTATGGAGATTTTTGGAAACCCGAGAATTAAAGAATTGGAAAAGGAAACCTTGAGGAAATAGGAAAGTTCTCCATATATTGTTATTGCATTGATTGAACGGTAATTAATGCAATAATTATTTCCTTGTATTATTTCTTTGTAATGGATAGAAGTTTGGCTATAAATAGAAGACTAGGCTAGAGTTTTATTTATTCCAACAAGTAGCAACAATCGTATTATCTCTTTCTCCAGTATAGTGAAATAGTTTGAGCGTCGGCGGCTGTGATTTTTCTCTTCGGGGTTTCCACGTAAAAATCTTTGTGTTTGTGTGTTGTTCTTGTGTGTTTGTTTGCGGCGACGATTCTAACAAGTGGTATCAGGGAAAATGTTAAGGTTCGAGCAGACGAGAGATGGACGAGAACAAGGTTTCGACATGCCGGTTCGATGGGCGAGACTTCGGTTACTGGAAGATGCAAGTAGGAGCGTTTCTATGCCAGAAAGACCTAGAAGAGGCGCTATTCAAGAAAAGGCCCGAAAGTATCACGGACGAAGGCAAGTGAAAGGAGATGAACCGCAAGGAGCTAAACTATATCCAATTATCGCTGGCCATGAACGTGAAGTTCAACGTAGCGCAGGCCCAGCCCATGCGTAAAGCCCAAGAAGCATGGGCTCGGGTCCAAATTTTTAGGGGGTCCAAATTTTTTTTTTAGTACATGCTATATACATGACATTCGGGTCCAAACCCAAACCCGTTCATCTATACTGAATACTCCGATACCCGCATCCCGACCCGACCCCTCTTTTCTCCCCCTCTCTCTCTCTCTCTCTCTCTCTGGCGACGATTCAGGCGATTTGAAGGCGATCTAGGGTTAGGGTTTGAAGACGATTTGAAGACGATTCTCTCTCTCTCTCTCTCTCTCTCTCTCTCTCTCTGGCAACGATTCTCTCTCTACGACGATTCTCTCTCTCTCTCTGTGAGTTTCTTCGGTCTAGTGTTTTGAGTTTTGAATTCGAGTTGTAAATCTGTTGAATTTCTGTTGAATTTCTGTTGAATTTCTGTCGATCTAGGGTTTTGAGTTTTTAATTTATGTCGAATCTCTGGCGAGTGGCGACGATACTGTTTTGAGTTTCTTCGATTCCGTTGAATTTCTGTTGAATTACTGATCTGTGTAAATCTGTGTAAATCTGTTGATTTCTGTGTACTGATTTCTGTCAATTTAATTTGAAGTATTGAATTTGAGTTACTGTTGAATCTGTGGCGACGATTTCTGTTGAATTTGAGTTATTGTAAAATCGAGTTATAAAATCACTGTTGAATTTGATTGTATTATGTATTATGTTCATATTGAAATTATGTTGAATTTGATTGTGTTGAATTTGATTGTACTGAATTTGATTGTGTAAAATTTACTGTAAAATCGAGTTACTGTAAAATCGAGTTTAATTATGTTGTACTGAATTTTTAATTTGGCTTAATTCGGCCTCGGATATTTCAAAAACCCGGGCCGGCCCTGACGTAGCGAAGGAGACAACAGCTTTCGGGGTCATGAATCCGATGTCCAACATGTACGAGAAACCATCTTCGCTAAACAAGTTGCACCTCATGCGCCGTTTTTTCAATCTATGAATGACGAATATGTGATACTCTTCGGCCTTGTCTCGAGTAGTGTTGAATAACGCCTTCATGATCTCGAAAATCTTCGTCTCCTTCGCTATGTTGAACGTCACGTTCTTGGCCAGCAATAATTGGATATAGCTTAGCGCCTTGCGGTTTATCTTCTTCCACTTTCCTTCATCCGTGATACTCTTCGGCCTTGTCTCGAGTAGTGCATCTTCTAGGTCTTTCTGGCATATCAATGCTTCTATTTGCATCTTCTAGTAACTGAAGTCTCGTCCATCGAACCGACTCATCGAAACCTTGTTCTCGTACATCGCTCGTCTGCTTTTCCTCGAACCTTTGCCCTGATACCACTTGTTATGATCATTACCGCAAACAAGAACAAAAGAACAACACACAAACACACAAAAATTTGCGTAGAACACCGAAGAGAAAAAACTACGGTTGCCGACGCTCAAACTATTTTATTATATTGCTGAAAAAGAGAATACGACTGTTGGTATTAGTTGGAATGAATAAAACTCTAACATAACCTCTCTATGTATAGCTAAGCGCCAACCCAATACAAAGAAAAAATATAAAAAAATAATCATTGACTTAATTATTATTCAATCATAATAATAAGAATATAAAGAAATAACCTACCCAATTTCTTAATTGTTTGGATTGACATAAAAATCTACATACCATAATAATAAACTGTTTTTAGTAACATTATAGGGTATGTTTGATGTGTGGTATTACAGCATAATTTGATGGAAAGTAGATCATTTTCATGGACGAGATCCAATGTCACGTGTTTGATACAAAGGACCAAGCAAAAATACAAATTCTTGCTTGTATGTCCATGGCCATTTTCCTCTTTCAAGTGATCTCTTGCAAAAATAACTAGAAAACGAATCCTCTCACTTCCTCACTTGTTATAAAGACATTTTGTTAAATTCATATATATCACACATATGAACAATTAATATTATATTATACGTATTTTATTTAATATTATTATTCTCATTATTATATTACAATTTTGTCTGTTAAACTATTTTTTTAATTAATAAATTACATACGCATTAGCCATTAAATATAATTAATTAGTATTAAATCATTTTTGTCAATAAATTAGTATATAACTATTCAAAATTTTGTTAAATATAAATAAATTTATTGTATTTATTATCTTATTCCTTCTTTAACACATCGGTTATTGATTTCATGGAAGAACCTCCTGCTTGCCCTCTCTTGATCCGCCATTGCACACACCCACACACACATTGATACAGGGCAAGATCCAAGATCCGTCCGATCGAGCTTCTTCCCTTTGAAGTATATACATTAAACAACACAACATAAGTATACGATATTCATTTTGATGTATATACATTAAACAACAGAACATAAGTATACGATATATTTATTTGTTTGTATTTTTTTTATTTGAGGGCAAATTTTTAATTTGCTCTATGATGATTCTTTTCTATTTTGTGGGAGACTTGAAAAGATTTCGGATAGGGTTTTAGTATCTTTTTAATACTGTTTTGACTAGTTGGATGTGACCAAAATATTCCGTGCCAAGCTAATATTTGATAGCCAATTTAACGAGGGAATTGGATCCTTTGAATAGATGGTCTTCTTTTGGACCAACTTTTGGGGCATGATCTAGGGCAATTATTCCTTTGATGATTATTTGGTTTATTACCGGCCAACATGCTAAAAGTTTCAAGTTTAGAAGACCAACTAACGTTGAAATTGAAAAAAAGAATAGAGAAAATTATATATTCTGACATGTTAGAAAATACTTTATATTTTAAATACTAACTAGAAAATTACTCGCGCTACGCTACGAATATATTAATATTATTTCATTCTATTTATTAAATAAAAATGTAATCATAATTTATACATAAATAAGAAGGGATTTAAATTGGTACATAGCATGCTTGTTTTCCTACTAATATTTTGATTGTTCCTTCATTTGGATAAAACCTACACCAAATATCGTGGATATATAATTATTATCATTAATCTTTTTATTAATTTTACAAATATTATTTTTCCGTGCAGTTGATTATTATGTGATTATTATGTCAGCTATTATCATCTCGATACATTAATAATATATGTAATCTCCCATCCGCCCGTAAAACTCTTAATAATAATGAAATACTCAAATATACTCTAAGATAGGATGAACACTCGAATAGTAATGAAATAACAAAAACTAATTATATTTGTTTGAATAATATTGAATTGAAAAAAAAAAAAAAGGACATTGAAAAGATTGGAAAATCTGATCACCTCGGCAATATTTGTTGAGAAGCTGACAAAAAATAGAAATAATTTTTTTATTCCTAATTTGGAGCTACATTAATTTCAAGTATGTATTTGGTACAACCAAACTTTGGAAACACGATGATCAATGACTAAAAATGGAAAAGGTGTCCACAACAGCGTATCACCGCATTTTCATTTTTGTAAATGCAAATATTACAGTACTGATGTGTCAAATGTATTTTCTTTCAAAAGGGGACAAAACAAAAAATTGTATTTTTCGAAATGTAAATAGAAAATGTAGCTTTGTAAATTCGTAGGCATGGTATGCTGATTTTTTTTTTTTTTTAATTCACTGTATAATAAAGGTGACAAATCAAAATGAACTGTAATAATAAAGTTACAACAAATTTCAAGACTTGATACAAGGCGATATGAATTACATATCAACCTGTCAAAATATTTGGTAAGATTAACGCATTCTATAGCCCATTATTAATCATTTCACCAGATCGTTAACATATTTATCGTATATTAACATTGTCAAACACAACACGGAAATGTCTTTCACGGCTTCACATTGTGCGGAATAGTTAACATGCATGTATATTATTTGCACAACCCAAAAGTAAATGGCTTTCACCAGTTAACAAGGTTTCAATGGATAATAATTATGCAAATTATATAAATTCTTGAAGAAACAATTTTAAGTAACAATCGATTACTATTAGTAAATTGAATATCATGTTTAGTTTACATATTAGTCAATACTAATTTCATATTAGTTTTATTTCACTGTTGCTATAATTCCCTTGGCCAAGACTCGAAAACAAACTGTCAAATAGAAAAGCAAAGTAAGAAAATTGAAACATATATAAATAATTTACAGATAAAGATAGAGGCTTTTTTGAGTATTTCTGTAATTCAACCTTGCGTTCGCATGTTTTAACCTAGAACCTTTTCGAGGTCCCATTTTGTTCTTCTCCGACTCCCTGTAATTTCACACCAAGTTAAACAAAATAATAGTTAATCGAATTCGCCCATTTTTTATGACAATGATTGTAGACGAACAAAATGCCTTTCTTCCGTCCCGGTTAATCTCGGATAATATAATTATTCTAAAAGAGGTACTTCACTCTTTTAGTGAAGCAAATTTTTCGACTCCCTCATTCGCACTTAAAGCGGACTTATCAAAGGCGTTTGATCGAATGAGTTGGGAATATTTAAGAGCGATATTATACCATTATAACTTCCCTCCCCACCTTATATCCCTCATTGACTCATGTATAAGATGTGCTCAATTCTCAATATTGTTTAATGGCAAAGGCGATGGTTTTTTCAAACCCGGTCGAGGATTACGACAAGGTTGTCCCTTATCACCGTACTAATTTATACTCGGAATGGATTTATTCTCTAGATCTTTGAATTACGCGACTCATACTAATTATATACATGGAGTCAAAATAGCTTACTCATCCCCCCCCCCCCCCCCCCCAATTAATCATTCGCTCTATGCGGATGATGTGACCGTTTTCGCAGCGACAAACCCTCGCGAAGTTATTCGAATTAAAGAGGCATTTACATCTTTTGAGTTGGTATCCGGTCAATGCTTAAATCCATCCAAGTCCAAGGTGTGGTTTAGCCGCAACGTATCCGAAGCATCCCAAGAGGAGACTTTATCCATTTTAGGCGCAACAAAAGCCGTGCCAAAAGAGAGATATCTTGGTATTCACATCCGGTCTAAAGGATCTATAGATTCCTCAAACCTCGTAGCACAATTTCAAACGAAACTTGCGGGTTGGAAAATTCATACTCTATCACATGCGGGAAGACTAGTACTTCTCAACTCGGTGCTTGCCGCAATCCCAATTTACTCTATGTATACCGAATTACTGCCGAAAACTACCATTAAGAAATTAACTCAAATTATTAGGCGTTTTTGGTGGGGTAAAAAAGAAGGGCGATTTCTAGCTTTTTGTAAATGGGAGACTATTGCGCGACCAAAGATTGAGGGCGGGTTAGGAGTTCGAGACTTACGATTGGTGAACCAAACTTTATTACAAAAACATCTTTGGAGAATACTCACCGATGAAGGACGGTTATGGGTACAAATCCTTAAAGCCAAATACTTTCCATCTAATACCATTTGGCATACAAAAAGAAGGCACAATACCACCAAGTTTTGGCAATCTTTGCTTAATCAACGATCCCACTTTCACGATATGGTATTTTGGCTCATCGGCAATGGACAAACATGTCCCGCAATTGGAGAACCATGGTACGCCAACTGGCTAATGGATCGACCGAAGAATAAAGTCGAGCGCAAGTTGCGGGTTTCGGATTTTATAAACCCCGATGATATATCTTGGAATATATCCTTGATATTAGACAAACTCGGTCCAAGCAAAGCAATACAAATCCTATCCGATTCGATACTCTCCAACTCGTCGCTCCGGAACCCGGACCGACTGATTTGGAAAGGGGCGCCCAATGAAAATTTCTCATGCAAGCAAGCGTACCTAAATTTAGTGGCAAGGACTCAAGGAATAGTGGTACCATGGCCCAAGAAATTGTGGACGGCAATTTGGGGAAATAACGCTTTAACACCACGAGTATCGACTTTCCTTTGGCGTGCGTGCCAAAATGCCTTGCCAACTAACACCAATCTACATCGCCGATTACCTCACTTAGCCCCGCTTTGTCCGAGATGTTCTTGGGGTGACGAGGATCTTTTACACTTAACCTTTTTTTGTCCTCTAACGCAAATTGTATGGTTTACCTCTCCTCTTGGGATCAAAACGGAGAATCTTCATGGTGATTTCCAAGATATTCTTCGTTATTTCGCCAAGCACCTTGATGAAAGACAATTTTGTGTCTTCGCCAACACGCTTTGGACAATTTGGAAATGTCGTTGTGAATGGGTTTTTGCTAATAAAAAATATAAACCGAGCGAAATAAATAACTTGGCCCTCTCGATTACAAAATTGTCGAATCCATATCGGGATGTCCAAATTGCCAATTGGGATGCTGGTTATCGCGGAAACAAAGACTTCACATGTCATTTTGACGGATCTTGGACACCGTCTAGTGCGGGGAGTGGTTTTCTAATAGCAAAGCACGGTGTTCGCATTTATTGTGAACAAAAACCGACCCGAGCTCAATCGCCATTTCAAGCCGAGGTTCTTGCATGCCTATACGCCTTACAAAAGCTTCATATTCTTGGTATTTCATCTTGCGCAATCTTTTCGGATAATAAGATCCTTATCGATGCCATGGCAAACGCTTCGCTCGACATAGATTGGCGGGTATATTACGAATTTCAAGATTGCCGAGCGTTGGCAAAATTATATTCGGGTTGGAGTTTTTATCTCATATTGAGGGACTTAAACAAGGAGGCGGATAATCTAGCTCGGAAAGCTCGGTTAGGTCAAAGCATTTCGGAATAGGGTTTTAGGTGCCTATTGTCAAGGACCTCCTTATTGAGGATCCGTTTTTAGTATGTCACTAGTTGAGTCCTACGTTTATTATTTGTAATGGTGAAAATTTGTAAATATTTACCTACGGGTTTTTATGCACAAAAAAGAACATAGTAAGAGTAACATGCACATTTATGCAAGATTTTTGTGAAGAGGACCTTTATGCAAGGGCCGGTCCATAATTTTCAAGTACCCGAAGTCAAATTGAAAAGTGGACCCGTAAATTAATTAACTTACTAAAAAATATCAAATATATAATTCAAAAATTCTTACATTACTTTTACCTTAAAAAAAATTAAATACATAAATCCAAAACAACATACTATTATAAAATTTAACATAAATATTAATTTTCTCGCATTTTTCGAAAATAAAGTATCAAAAAAGTTGATATATATTTTAATATAGCGGACTCACTATAATTTTTTTTTATAAATAGCCACATAAAAGTTGTCTCTAGTGGTGTTCATTCGGTCGTTGAACCGAATAAACCGAATCGAATAAAATTCGAACCGAACCGAACCGCTTAACACTTGGACTGATTAAAAACCGACCCGAATAAACCGAAATGTTATTCGATTTATTCAGTTGAACCGAATAAAAAACATTATAATTTTAAAATAAAAAAAATACTAAAAAAATTTTAATTTTATTTATCAAAAAAGTATAAATTAATATTATAAAATATACTTATATTAATTTATATGATTATTATATGATTTTTTGTTATATTTAAACATTAACATATTAAAAAATATATAAAAATGAGAAGATTGGGTTGTTAAATTTAAACATTAACAACTTGTCTCTGATATATTGTTACTTTAATTTTTATTTGGGCTCAAAATATGATGATTGAGATGTTGATCTGATCTTTTTTTACTTTCCCGGTTTGTGTAACTCTTTAATAGTCTCACATGGGTTAAATTCATGACGTGTTACTAAATGTTTTCTTATATAAGGGTCCTTCATGTTGCCCTTAGTCTACACATAATGGCTCTATGCTTTTGAAAAAGTGCAGATTTCGGTATACAAAAAATAGTACATTACTCATGTATGTATATGTATATTGAAAAAATATTGAACCCCTAAAAGAATTGGACCCGAATCCTTGGCTTCGCTGACCTTATTGATGGGCGGGCCTGCCTTTATGCAAAACAATCTCTCCCCTTATTCCTGCACAACTCTCCTAGATCTTATTTAAGCATAAAATTAAATCGCAATGAAGTATAACTCATCCTAATAAAAATTAATTGAAATAAATCCGTCTAACTGAACCTTAAATAGGCCTAATCTAGTCAAATACTACTGTGATAATGTGGAAGAATTGAAATATAGAGAAAAAAATGTTTCCTACGAATATTGAAATGGATTAAAGAGAGAATATCATCCGAAATCGCATTGGAGACACGGTTCAGCAACTATGCTCAAGAGGTTTTTAGGTGCCAACTTCTCCCGATCGCCTTTCACTGGATCGTGTCACCAGAGCGAGCTTCGCCAGTCTAACTTCTCCATATCACGTACCCTAAACAAAATTCGTCGAGATTTCCATTCGTCATGCGCCATGGACGATTTTAGTAGCCAACTCACCATGATTTAAAAGAGCCCTTTGGAGAAGTTCCGATGATAGTTTATCAGGTCCGCGTTTGATGCTTATCGGGTTTCGGTTCCATCAAAAAAACTAATTACCGGATTTAGAGTTACATGAAAATAGTTTGTTAATTTTAGGGGTAAATAAGTCATTACATTACTTTACCGTTAAAATTAACTGATATGTTAAGTTTGGATAAATTTGGAACAAATTAAATTTAGGAAGGATAAATATGTTATCAGTTGTTTTGGAGGGATAAATTTGTTATTTTAAAGTTTTTGAGAGATATATGAAAAACAATTCCCATAAAAATTGGCCATATTTGATATTATGGGTTTTGGTATAATTATTTGCGATAACTTCATTTAATTTGCATGAGTCTTTTTTTTTTCATTCAATGTGCATGACTCGCTTCATTAAATATGCGTACATATTTCAATTTTATTTTTGAAAACAGTTATGGTTCAAATTGCCCATAATTTGTTTTTTGTTTTTCCTAGAATTAAGTTGAGCATCGAGCAAATTTTATAAATCTAACATATTACGTTGAAAAAGAATTCTGACTCATCATTGTCACCATCTTAAAAGAGAAATGTAATGCAATTCCAGGTGTCACCAACACATATGTTATGTATACTAATTAATACAATTAATAAACATAATACTTAATCCGGTATTAATAAATTTTTTGTGATGAAAATAGAGTAGGTTCTTAAGTCCTACTTCTATTGTTTTATATATTATGTAAAGTTTAAAAAAGATTACATGGAGTTTTATACGATTTACAATGTAATATTTGACCCCTTAACTAATCTTTTAACCTAACCATAATATAAAGGATCTAACCCTAATTAAGACCCAGATTGTATGTCTGGTGAAGAAACCAGGAAAGCTAATCCTACTTTTTCTTTGGAACATAATTCCTGGATTTTCGATGACCTAGGTATATAAGCTGCTCCCCTTTTCTTTCTCTCTCTCCTTCCACACTTTTGCATCTTCCTCTTGACATCGCACCGCCTTACAGATAGAAACCTTAGCCACAGTTTCTCTCTTTTCCGCCTCACTTTCTCATCTTCTTCTCTATCAAACACCGCCTTGCATAAGAAAAAACCCTAGCCTCTTTTATTCACTCATCCATGAAAACTTCCTTAATTTGTCTTCTCTTAGATCCACAAGTAGATCTACTAATGAAAACTATAAACCCTATCAACCTTACACTCTTTAATCTGGCTCAGTAGCAAAGCCCAGATCTTCTAGCGAAGCTGTCCAACCTTCAATCTCAATCGTTTCTCTATATTCTGGACTAGATGCCCTATTTTCGCTATTGAGATCTTCCAAGCCTTCAACAACACCTCTTAAGGTACTAGTCTCTTCAAATATTATGTTTATTTGATTTTTGTTTGGTTGATTTGCATCTCTTTTCTGTTTTTTCTTTTTCTTCTTCATTTAAGTCTGAATTAAACCACCAAATTTTTGCATTTAAATCTCGATTTGAACCTGTTAGTTTCTCTTTTCCTTTTCCTTCAGTTGTTTTACGACTTTGGTTTCGATTTCCATTTTTATGAAAACAATCAGTACCAATCTCACTGGTAACAGGTGTTGGTTAAAATTTCCTGATAGTTTGATTATTTCAAAACACTGTCATTACTAATGTATACATCCAGAAAAGTGCAGGATAACATAGGTACGATACGAAGATGAAGGAGGACTTGTGAAGGAGGATTTCAGTGGATTACATCAAGAATCAGGACATGAAGTCTCAAGATAAACAAGAAAAGAAGAACACAAGGAAGGCCATTGGAATACATCAAGAATCAAGATGTTGAAGCCTTCCGTGAGTGGGATACGCCACAAATAAACCATAGGTACAAACCTAATAGAACTCAAGTAAAATCATGTTCAAAATAACAAAGAGTTCAGTCAAGCAGGAAGTGCGTTCTGAACGAACTCAAAGTCCGTTCACAACGGACTTGCCACATATCAAAACTTTAAACCTTGATTAGAACCAAACGTGTCACAGGGATGTGTGCGTTCGAACGAACAATCATGTCCGTTCGAACGGACAATTAGAATCCGTTCACCAACCTTCTGAGTGCGTTGAACGGACAATCCTTCCTGTGAACGGGAAAATGTAACAGGGATGTGTGGGTTCGAACGAAAGATGTACTTGCACGTTATTTTGAAACGGCTAGTGCAAACTACAAGTGCGTTCTGAACGGACTTTATGCGTTCGAACGCACTACAAGTTTTCTGAAGGATTTCTATAGAGAGTATAAATAGAATCCTTCATGGGTCTCTCTCTCCCACTTCTCCACTTTCAAACATACAAACCTAAAAAGAGAGAAACCCTAAGCTGTGATTATCTATATCCATTGATAGCTTGAGAAACCTCTTTAGATCGTTGATCTACTTTCGATATTCTCCACTAATCGTATCCCACTCACGTGACCGATCACGTTGTAGCTCGATTAGTGAAAAAGTGTAATAGGCTAGTGCAACAAAGTGTAAAGAGCCTTAGCTATAGATCGATAGAAGCGTGTAAATCGATCTAGGCAAATCCTTGTAATCGAGTTGAGTTGGAATTCAATCGAAAGCCAAAAAGAGGCACAAGGCATTCCCGGAGACGTAGGTACTCGCAAATAATTGAGTCGGTCAATTAAGCGAGTAAAGGGTGAGTTAAAGCTACAAAGCAACCACCTACCGAACTTCGTAAACAAACATCTTGTGTTAAAGTGTTTGTACGGTATCATTTCTATCATCTAAATTATTATTTATTCCGCACCGTAAATTAGGTTTAAATCTAAACTAAGTGTAAGCTAGATTGCCAAATTTACTCCCCTCTAGGTTAGAATTAACCAACAATTGGTATCAGAGCAGGGTACTAACCATCTCTTAAATTTATTAAGGATAAACTTGTACCTTACGATCTAATGGCTGAATTTAATCCCATGAGCGCGGTGGAAGCAGCCATTCACTCTCTCCGTATTGAACGAGGTCTAACTTCGACACACCACCAGCCCATAGTTGTAGACGCAGAACCTTCCTCTCCCACTCTAAGCTCGACACATGACAAAAGTTATGAGGTACGTACTAACTCTTTATTTGGCATAAAATCGTTACCTAGACCTGAATTTTCTCCCGCATCCAAACTAGAACTCGAATCTTGTGACGAGTTTCTTAGGGATGAAGGGAACTCTCAACTAAATGAGGGTAAACTTGAAAGCCCCACACAAGCTCTCAAGGATAAGGTAGCTTCTCTTGAGCTATCCATCTTGGCATACAAAACTCAAATAAATGAATTTAAAGGATTTTCAAAATGTGAATGTCAAACCCTGAAATATGAGATTTCTCATTTAAAAGTCGAAATTCAAACTATGAAAGTTGAGAATGAGTCCTTGAAGAGGGCATGTGCAATTATTGCATTGAGTCCCCCTTCATTGGATGATGTCTTAAAATCGTCATTAACGGGACAAAAGCCCAATGATAAATCCGGTTTAGGATATAAGAAAATTAACGGTAATAAACCCGACTGTTCCATATCCAAAAATCACAAATCCAAAGGGGAGAACAATAAATCTAGTAGTCATGGAAGTGCTTTCATATACCATGATAACAACACAAAGAAAAATGTGAAAAAGGAACAACTTAACAATGTTAATAATAACTATAGGAACAATCATGTCTCACAAAATTCACAACCTAGACGTAAAAATTTGGGAAGAACCGATTGTTTATTCAAACGGGGACCAAATGGTTATTTCTATGAAGTGACAAACCACACCGAGGCATTATATCAAAAAGGGTCTCCCAAACATTACACAAACGCATACAATCAACTTAAACCAAATCGATTTAAACCAAACAAATTTCAATCAAATGAATTTTATCAAATGCCAAAATCGATAACTCCTAAGAGAAGTAATCCAAGTCAACTCTCTAATTACTTTGTGAACAGTTCCTCAACCATAAACAAACCCACTGTAGCATTCTGTAACTCTTGTTGCAAAATCGGTCATGTCTCAACCGGGTGTAATCTTCGCAATCCAAAAGTGGCATCAAACGTCATGTGGATGCGTAAAGATCGTCACTCAATGGGTTCCTCTACCTCTTTCGGTATAGGACCCCCTAGGGTGTAAAACCCTAACTTGAGACACTATACTCCCTAGTATACCATACCTTAAGCCAAATACTTAGGGGGAGTATAGTTAGTAAGAATTCATATTATTCAATTTCAATTTTTGGTTTAACTAATATAAATTTCTTATAGATGGGCCTAACTTCCAGAACAAAGTCATCAAAATGGTGTCTAGATAGTGGTTGTTCTAGACATATGACTTGGGATCGAGAGATGTTCAAATCTCTCGAACCGTTCAAGGGAGGAGACGTTACCTTCGGAGGAAATCAAAAAGGTAAAATTATCGGTATCGGTTCTATAGGTACCTCAAATTGGACTTTAGAGAATGTCTATCTTGTAACTGGACTTAAACATAATTTAATTAGCATAAGCCAATTGTGTGATGCCGGATATTGTGTGAAATTCGATCAATTATCATGCTTGATTGATCGAATGAAAGACAATACCACGGTATGCAAAGGAAACCGACACGAAAATCTATACTACTTTGATTTCGAATCATTCGTGCCGGGAATCCATTGTCTCACTGTATCAGAATCAGTATCTCGATTATGGCATAGACGGTTAGGTCACATTTGCATGAAAACTATACATAGGTTGTCCAAAAAGCAATTAGTTAGAGGACTTCCCTCACATAAACTTGAACTAGAAGGATTATGCGATGCGTGTGAAAAAGGTAAACACACGAGATCGTCCGGGTTCAAATCAAAGAACATGGTCACCACGAATCGACCTCTTCAACTCATCCATCTTGATCTTTGCGGACCAATGAGCGTTACAAGCATAGGTAATAAAAGGTATATGTTTGTTATTGTGGATGATTATTCACGTTTCACCTGGATACATTATTTACTTCATAAAAGTGAAACGTGTGACAACTTCATCAAATTTTGTACTCTCGTTGAAAATGAAAAAGGCACCTCAATTGTCACCATTCGAAGTGACAATGGAGGTGAATTTCGAAATGCAAAATTTGATGAATTTTGTCATAAAAAGGGATATATACGCGAATTTTCCGCTCCTCGCACACCTCAACAAAATGGTGTGGTTGAACGTAAAAATCGAACGTTAATTGAACTTGCCCGTACCATGCTAAGTGAGCATCCTTCTCCAAAATACCTTTGGGCCGAAGCCACTAACACCGCATGTCATGTGGTGAATAGGGTTAGCTTAAGGCCTATTTTGAAGAAGACGCCATATGAGCTATGGTATGGGGGAAATCCAAATGTCTCTTACATGAGAGTATTTGGATGCAAATGCTATATCTTGGATGAATTGAGTAATCGAGACAAACTCGATCCAAAATCCATTGAAGGAATATTTGTCGGTTACTCAAGTACAAGTAAAGCATACCGAGTTTACATACGATCAACACGAGTCGTATGTGAATCCGTTCACGTACATTTTGATGAAACTAAAAAGGAAGCCGAGAAAGGTAGCTTAAATGTAGGTGAAGTCACGGAAACAATTGCTAAATCACCGAGAAAACAAGCCGAGCTGGAATATCAACACATCGACATAACTCTTGATGAACCTCAGAGAGAAAACAATGATCCTCCAGAAGAGGAAGAACAGGAGGAAGAGGAAGAAGAGAGTGAAACTCCTTACCAAATACCCGAGGTTCTCCGAGAAGTACCCCACCATCCTCTCACAAACGTTGTTGGAGATCCCCGAGAAGGTGTACGAACTCGGTCTCGTGTCCACAACTATGTAGCTCATTGCGCATATCTTTCTCACACCGAGCCAAAATCCTTCAAGGAAGCCAATCTAGACGAAGATTGGATTATCGCAATGCAAGAAGAATTGAAACAATTTGAAAGAAATCAAGTTTGGATGTTGGTTCCAAAACCCATGAATCGTTCGATCATTGGGACTCGATGGATCTTTCGAAATAAACTTGATGAACACGGAAACGTGGTACGAAACAAGGCGAGACTCGTCGCTCAAGGATTTAAACAACAAGAAGGGATCGATTTCGAAGAAACCTTTGCTCCAGTGGCTCGTCTAGAAGCGATACGACTCCTCCTAGCTTACGCCGCTATTGAGGGGTTTACACTATTTCAAATGGACGTCAAGAGTGCATTTCTCAATGGTGAAATCGAAGAAGAAGTCTACGTTGAGCAACCACCGGGATTTAAGGATCCTAAATTCCCCGATTACGTGTGCAAACTCTCAAAAGCCCTATACGGATTGAAACAAGCCCCACGAGCATGGTACGATCGACTATCCTCATTTCTCACCTCAAATGGTTTCGTGAGAGGTATAATCGACACCACCCTCTTCACACGTAAAAAGGGAGTATCCATTTTACTTGTTCAAATTTACGTAGATGATATTATTTTTGGATCAAGTGATGCGGGTCTTGCCGAAGAATTCTCTATTCTTATGCACAGTGAATTTGCCATGAGTATGATGGGAGAGTTAAAATTCTTCTTGGGTCTTCAAGTCACACAATCAAGTGAAGGAATTTTCGTCAACCAATCAAAGTACACTCGCAAATTATTAAAGAGATTCGAGTTGGACCAAACTAAAACGAGTGACACTCCAATGGCAAAGGAATCAAAATTGGATGCGGATGAAGAGGGCGAATCGTTCGACATTACGTCCTATAGAGGAATGATCGGGAGCCTTCTTTATCTAACGGCTAGTCGTCCCGACATCATGTTCGCCGTATGCTTGTGCGCTAGATTTCAAGCTAACCCCAAGGTATCACATTACACGGCCGTAAAACGCATATTTCGTTATTTAAAAGGTACAATTGAACTTGGGATATGGTACGGGCATAGTGGGAACCTAAACCTAGTAGGATACACTGATGCGGATTTTGCCGGATCCCGAGTTGATCGAAAAAGCACGAGCGGTACATGCCAATTTTTGGGAGGTTTACTTGTATCATGGTCAAGTCGTAAACAACACTCGGTAGCCTTATCGACGGCCGAAGCCGAGTATGTAGCCGCAGGAAGCTGCTGTGCTCAATTACTGTGGTTGAACCAAACCCTCGGAGACTACGGTTTGAACTTCCGTAAAATCCCCATATTGTGCGACAACAATAGCGCAATATGTATCTCGAAAAATCATGTCCACCATTCACGAACCAAGCATATCGACATACGTCACCACTTCATTCGGGATCACGTGGAAAAAGGCGATGTCAAACTCGAATGGATAGAGACTCAAAATCAAATTGCCGACATCTTCACAAAACCGTTGCCATTTGCTCCTTTCTCCGATCTACGACTAAAGCTAGGTATGTTATCTCTCAAGAATTAAAATTCAGCATATTGGGTCTAGTCTCATGTAGCTACATCATAACTGTATAATCATAAGAACAAATAGAGTTGTTGAACTAGGGTCAGTGTTTTGGGTCAATAAATCCGGGTCTCAGCTCAGTATCTAGTCCGTTCGAACGAACAAAAGAGTGCGTTCGGAACGGACAAATGAAGTCAACAAATACCATCCTACCAGACTCAAGTCCGTTCGAACGAACAAACAGTGCGTTCTGAACGGACAGATGAAATGTATGATTATGACGGCTTTTCATATTATGGCGCCTTTCCCAACAGTTGCAAGTGCGTTCGAACGAACTCAAAGACCTCTCACCTGCAACTCAAACCCAAACAATGGCGCCTTTTACCCAGAAGCGTGTGCGTTCGAACGCATATGAATGTCCGTTCGAACGGACTCGTCGTATTTACTCTCCATCTGCATGCAACCGACCCTCATCAATGGACACGATGGTTCATCTTCTCGTACGAAGAGACTTAAAGGGACACGATTTACATTCTTAAAACCTTGCCCTTATCTTCTCTCTCAAAAGCTCCTTCAAAAACTCATTCGTTTGAACCATTTCTCTCTTTCAAAAACTCCTTCTCTTCTCTCTCAAAAGCTTGATTTCATGGATGCCAATCGAAGCCTCATATCAAAAGGGAAATCCAAGGAAAAGAAGAGAACAGGAGAAAGCTCGAAAGCTCAAGAAATACCACCGCCTCCATCGATTGTCTGCATGAAGAGGGCCACGCCAGCCAACAGGCCTAATCACAGCGCACGAATGCAAGAAGATTACGATTTCACCAATCCGAATAACGATTATCTCTTTCGAAATCCGGAAGCCGGACTCCTCTTCAATAGCGTTGTGGTAAGGAGACCCCTCTCAAAATCTTACTATTATGAGTTTCCACGAAATTGTTCTATTCTTTCCGACAAGATCGAGGAAATCGAGCGAAAATGGGGATTTGCAAACCTTGCGCGTCTCAACGAGAGGTCGTATGAGATCATCACTCAGCTATTCTATGCAAACGCCATTTTCGATCATGCCCAAGATAAGATAACCTCTTTTATTCTCGGTGAGGAAGTCGTAATCTCGGTGCAGAATTTGTGCGACTTGTTCGGGCTCAAAGATGATGGAGAGAAGGTGTACAACGACCGCTGGGGGAAAATTGAAACCGAAGGGTTCGAAACCATGAAGAAAGTGGTCACGAATAGATACGCATCACAATCAGCAGTGTCACACTTGGCCGCTCCTGAAAAATTCGTCTGGATAATTGGTAATAACATTCTCGCTCCTGTTGCAAAATTGAGAGCAAACCTCGAAGATCGAAATATCTTGTTTTTATATCGCATGTGGTACGAGGACCAACTACCCGTCCATGTGCCTTATCTCATATTAAGCCACATGGAAAGCGCCATGAACCTAAGGAATGCATCGTTACCCTACGGAACGTTGATCGCTCGAATGTTGAACCTCCAAGGAGTCTCGATCCCGGTGGAAGATTGGGATTTCCGACCTGAACCACCGATCAACCTCGCGTCAAAATTAAACCTTCTGCGTCAAAGGTTTCGGTATTCGGCACAAGCTCATGAATGGATTATCGATCACCCAGATGAAGAGGGAGCGTTCCACCTTCCTCCAAATCCTACCCGTTGGTTGGAGGGTGACGCTCAATCCGACCAGGGCAGTGAAAACCACGCTCGAACACGTGAGAGGAGGGAGAGTGTAAGAAGTTCGAACGTCCCGATGGAAAGGGACGAAAGGCGGTTCGCTCACATAACGTCGTTGTTAGAGGCAATGAATAAGCGTATGGAGCGACATGAACGAGGGATTCGAAATGAAATTCGAGAGGGCATGCAAGTTTCCGAGACAAGGATGCTCGAGAGGGTAGAACGTCAATTTTCCGACCTTTCCGGTTATCTTGAAAACCGTTTCGGGTCCTACCCGGAACCTCCACAACAAGACAATCCTCCTCCTCCATCTCATCCCACCGCGAATCCGTCGGAGTTCCATTCGGGAACATTCAACGTCGACGACTTCTTTGCGTCCGGTCCAAGCTATCATCCCGACCCGAACCCTTACCCCGGTCCCAACGAGATGTAATCACCGGCGGTGTCATAAGTGTGTTGTGTTGTCGTGTTTATTTTTATATGACATGCGTGTGTGTGAGAAATTGCGTTTGTTGGGTTTGTATCGCTGAACAGCGTATGTTATGTGTGTGTTTGTATCGGCATGTGTCATGCCTTGAACTGAATTAATTTGCTTTAGTGTCAGTCTGAGTATTATCAACTGTTGCATCTATTTTGATTTTTTTTCATATAACCTATCAGTCCAGATGCAAGTGCGTTCGAACGCACCACTTTTTCCGTTCGGAACGCACACACACACAAAAATTGTTTTATTTTCCTTAAATCTGCTAAATTTGAAAAGATTGTCATCATTCAAAACAAAAGAATTTGATCATATTTACGAGCTCATACATTCATCAATTCATTCTTTGAGGGGGAGCTCGCATTTAGGGGGAGCCTTCCGTTGATGAAGTCTCATTGGCCCTTTTGATCTCTTTCAAAATGGGGGAGAAACGATCGTACGGAAAGTTCTCAACTAAATGGTGAAACTCTCCAAACTGACAGTGTTTTGAAATTAATCAAAAGGGGGAGTTTGTTGGTTCAAATTTCCTGATAGTTTGATTATTTCAAAACACTGTCATTACTAATGTATACATCCAGAAAAGTGCAGGATAACATAGGTACGATACGAAGATGAAGGAGGACTTGTGAAGGAGGATTTCAGTGGATTACATCAAGAATCAGGACATGAAGTCTCAAGATAAACAAGAAAAGAAGAACACAAGGAAGGCCATTGGAATATATCAAGAATCAAGATGTTGAAGCCTTCCGTGAGTGGGATACGCCACAAATAAACCATAGGTACAAACCTAATAGAACTCAAGTAAAATCATGTTCAAAATAACAAAGAGTTCAGTCAAACAGGAAGTGCGTTCTGAACGAACTCAAAGTCCGTTCAGAACGGACTTGCCACATATCAAAACTTTAAACCTTGATTAGAACCAAACGTGTCACAGGGATGTGTGCGTTCGAACGAACAATCATGTCCGTTCGAACGGACAATTAGAATCCGTTCACCAACCTTCTGAGTGCGTTGAACGGACAATCCTTCCTGTGAACGGGAAAATGTAACAGGGATGTGTAAGTTCGAACGAACACACATGTGCGTTCGAACGGACAACCTGGAATCCGTTCACCCACTTTTCAGTGCGTTGAACGGACTCTTGTTCCTGTGAACGCAAAATGCTATGTATAATTGAGTCCGTTACGAACGGACATTGTCCGTTCGAACGGACCCAAGATGTACTTGCACGTTATTTTGAAACGGCTAGTGCAAACTACAAGTGCGTTCTGAACGGACTTTATGCGTTCGAACGCACTACAAGTTTTCTGAAGGATTTCTATAGAGAGTATAAATAGAATCCTTCATGGGTCTCTCTCTCCCACTTCTCCACTTTCAAACATTCAAACCTAAAAAGAGAGAAACCCTAAGCTGTGATTATCTATATCCATTGATAGCTTGAGAAACCTCTTTAGATCGTTGATCTACTTTCGATATTCTCCACTAATCGTATCCCACTCACGTGACGGATCACGTTGTAGCTCGATTAGTGAAAAAGTGTAATAGGCTAGTGCAACAAAGTGTAAAGAGCCTTAGCTATAGATCGATAGAAGCGTGTAAATCGATCTAGGCAAATCCTTGTAATCGAGTTGAGTTGGAATTCAATCGAAAGCCAAAAAGAGGCACAAGGCATTCCCGGAGACGTAGGTACTCGCAAATAATTGAGTCGGTCAATTAAGCGAGTAAAGGGTGAGTTAAAGCTACAAAGCAACCACCTACCGAACTTCGTAAACAAACATCTTGTGTTAAAGTGTTTGTACGGTATCATCTCTATCATCTAAATTATTATTTATTCCGCACCGTAAATTAGGTTTAAATCTAAACTAAGTGTAAGCTAGATTGCCAAATTTACCCCCCTCTAGGTTAGAATTAACCAACAACAGGATTTGAATTGCTATCATTCAGCACTGATTGTTGTTCATTTATTCTTCTTCGATTATTTTGGTTTTTGGTACTGGGAGTAATGATAGAATTATCATTCCTTCTCTCATTGAACTCCTCTTCTCTAATCTCTTGTCCAGTACTAGTATAAGTACTAGTACTTTCAAGTTCTTCTCTTTGCTCCTCTTCTATTATTTCTTCTTGTTATGTAACAGTATGTCGAATGATACTGTTGTTTCTCCTTGCATTTCCATCTTCTCTTCTGTTTGCCTTATTTAAACTGGTACTGGTACTGGCATCTGTACCAGTTCCAGTTATTTCTTCCTCTACTGCTTTTGTGATTATCTTCTTTTTATTTCCTGCATAAACAAAATCATTAGTGTAGCATGCTACTTCTTTTTGAATTATTATATGTTCAGCATGTAAATCATCTAAGTTAGGTTTGATTTTTGTTGATTTAGTTGCTAATTTATTTAATGTATATTGATAGGTTATATGATCTACTACTTGCCAGTCTAAGAATTGATGATTAGTGAAAGATCTTCTTCATCTCTCCAACCAGATTTGGTATAAAAAAATGCAGATAAGTATTTTAATTTCCTTTTTTTTTCTTTGATTAATTAAGATTTCCAAAGGTTTAAATGATTGATGATAATGATTTTGTATTCCTAATACCCCATTTAATTTTTCCCAAACCAGTTTTGCAAATGTGCACTCATTCACTAAGTGTTCTACACTATCTTTTGATTGCTTACACATGACACATCTATTAGGCAAATACCATCCTCTTTTCTTCAGATTGTCAACTGTAAGTGCTTGATAACACGTAAAATAGGGTCATTAAAATGTGTAATTTCAATTTCACGAGTTAATCAAAATAATTTATAACAAATACTAATCATAGTGATAAGCATAGGTTCGTTCCAAGAAAATTTTGCGTATAATCGAAATTGCAATTCAAGAATTATTTCTATTGGTACAGAGACTATAATATTTTGTCACAATAAAGATCTAAACTTCAAAAGGCTCTGGTCAAAATCTCACTTTCACACGCATAAGTTTCGAATTTATAAAGATGATTGATCACAAGGGTATTTTAGGCATTAAATGTTTTTCACAAAATTATAGATCACAAATCAAGATCTCAAATTTGGCACAAAGATTCACAATTTGATACTGAGAGAGAGGACAGTAGAATTTAACAGTTTTGATATTTCAGTAAAAAGTAATGTTCTAATTACAAATAGGTCCCTGGAAAATCACAGAATGTCCAGAAAGTTTTTTGGTCTAAATAGCAGTTTTCAACAAATCATATCAATTCGAAAATCAATCCAAAAATGTTCAATCAAGTTTCTAATTGCAGTTTGAATCTAGATCTACAAACACATGCAAGAATTGTATTTTTAACAGATCTACAAGTTCATGAATAATCAGGGACAAAAAGGTCCAGAACTGGATTTATACTAATTTTACAGTTTAGGCCCTGACAAGCTGATTTCGTAAAATTCATATCAAATAAGAAATTGCAGAGAATTGATTGATTCAAAATGTTTATTAAACTATAGATCCAGATCTAAACAGTGATGTTGAGAAAGGACTATTTTTCTATTTTTTCTATTTTAAACTGAATTAACAAAACATCACAGAGATTTGAGTATTTCACAAGGTAAAAATAGGAAAAATTTCACAAAAATTCCACAAAAATTCCACAAACTATATTTCACAGTATATAACAATTTCACAAAGAGAATTGGATCAAATCTACCTGATTTCTAATCTAAATCCTAAAAAGAGAGGAAAATTACCGAAAAAGTGAAGAAATGGAGTCCAAGATGAGATCTTGGAGAGGTCCTCGAGCCTTCACGCCTTGAGAGGAGATGAGAGGACGAGGAAAACAACTTCCTTGAGCTTGAGAGAGAGAGGAAAGATCCTCGGAGCGGCCTCGGAAACCGTGCTTTGACACGATCTTCTTGGCGAAATGGCTCAACGATGAGCTTGAGAAGTTTGAGAGCTTGGGAGAAGTGTAGAATCAAGTAGCAACGATTTTCTTGATCTTGTGAGAGAGTGGAGAGAGGAAAAGCTCCTCGAAACGGCCTCGGAAACCGTGCTAAGACACGATTTCCTTGGCGAAAATAGCTCGACGACGAGCAAGACGGAGCTTTGAAGCTCTAACAATGGAGGGGGGAAGAGGCTAAGACCTTACCTTCCCCAAGAATGGAGTGGTTGACCCAAGAGGTCCAAGGGTACTAGAGAGAATGGGGTTTGATCCTCTTTTATAGGTAATGGAGATTGTTAACGGACAAGATTCGAGTTGCAACTTGCATGACCAGGTGGAACAAGTTGCAACGAATCCAACGGTCCAAATTTCATCAGATTTGGCCAAAGGATAAAGGAGAAAACTCGAAATTACCCTTGAGAGTATTCTCCACAGATCCAGATTAATTCATCTTAAATTCATCAGAAATTCATCCGAAAATTAGTTCACCTCTTTTTACAAGAGTTCGTGGAGAGAACCAGTGGGTTTTTTTCTTCTTTATTTATTTGTGTGGCCTGGTAGTGGAGAGGAAGAGTAGAAAGATAATGGAGAGAAGAATAATCGGATAAAACAAATATGTTGGAAAAGTTAATGATTCTCTTTGATTTTCTGTTTCATAACTGGTGTGGCCGATCGTGCAAAGCTAGCGAGAGTGGAGAGAGGAGTGGTCTGCAGAACGGGCTGCATGAGTTACATGCCACAGAGGATCATAACTACACTATCATGAAGTAATGATTGGCCGTCAGTAATCATCACTTAATCATTACTGTACTTTACCGTTATCCAACGAGACGAGATTTTCCGTCACATCATCCGTGTAGTCTTCCGTGTAATGGATCAAATTGTACAGCTCTTAATGAGTCACTGCACGCGGTTCACATGGGAGCGAGTCGTACGAAATCTGAAGCATGTCAGATGCTTTTGACTGTGGACTTAGAATCTGTTGTGATTGGTTTTGTGAAGCTTCTCGTGTGACGGGTTATTGTAGAAGGAAAATTTGACTTGCCACATGAATCGCTACACAAGCGTTGGTTTGACTTGCTTGGCTTATTTATGTATAGATTCACGTGCGTGCTTTGGAGTAGTGGGTCAGTTGGGAGAGTAACTACTGACTCGTTTCAAGGGCTGTGAGGATCTTGCTGCCACAGCAAATCCTGGAGAGGGTGAATCATGTCAGGTTATTTGTTGTCCTTGGTGAAACTAGTCGGTTTTGACCCGTTTGAATTAAAGGCTCGACTTCTCTCTCATGCTACCATCAAATATCATCATATGATATATCAAATCGATCGGTACGACGAGACCGATCCATCCACAGTCCTGGTTTAGCGAGATTTTGCACTTTTCACCTAAAATTGACACAAAACACATATTAAAGTATTTTATCTCAATAAAATGGAAATATGAATATTTCTTATACTTTAATCATATTTATGTGCTTAAATTATATATTTTGTGTACGTAAAAAGTGATGAAAAATCTCCTTATCAAATCTCCCCACACTTAAAACTTGTTTGTCCCCAAACAAAAATAGAATAAAATATAGAATTTTAAAATCAAAGAGAATTGCATGTTTAGGTTTTGTTAAAAAGGTATTCATCGATTTTTAAAGTTTGATTTCTACAAGAAAGTATTTTTCACTCTCATTTCATCATTTATGCCTTATATTGAAAGAATTTATTTCAACCATTTTAGAATCTATTTTCAAATTAAAGGTTTACAATTTCAAAAGTTTTTAGAGAAAAATTGTCTCATGCGATAAAGATGATTAAACACCACATTTTAAACATTTTCACACCACAAATCACAAGGGTTATCATGAAAAAGCATTAGTAAAACCTCTTGTTCGATTTTGCAAAAATTGTTCCTTAAATGTAATTTGTCACTTTTAAATCGTTCATAACTCATAAGGAGTTTTCTCGATGGATTTAGATGGAACATTATTCAGTGTGTAAGCTGCGGTTTGCAATGCATATCCCCAAAAATAAAGAGGTAAATCTGTTTGGCACATCATTGATCGAACCATATCGAGCAATGTCCTATTTCTCCTCTCAGATACACCATTCCATTGTGGTGTTCCAGGAGGAGTCAATTGTGGTACAATACCACACTCCTTTAGGTATGCACCAAATTCATTGCTTAAGTATTCTCCTCCACGATCAGTTCGTAAAGCTTTAATTCTCTTACCAAGTTGGTTTTCAACTTCATTCTTGAATTCTTTGAACTTTTCAAATGATTCACTCTTCCTCTTCATCAGATAAACATAGCCATAACGACTACAATCATCTGTGAATGTAATGAAGTATCGATAGCCATCTCGTGCACTAGTACTCATTGGACCACATACATCAGAATGTATTAATTCCAATAAGACTTTCGTCCTGACACCTTTCTTCTTGAAAGGTTTCTTGGTCATTTTACCAATCAAGCAAGGTTCGCATGTATCTATCATATCACAATCATGAAGACCAAGGAGATTGGCTTCTTGTAATATTTTTATGCGTTTCTCGCTTATATGTCCAAGACGGTAGTGCCATAAGAGAGTTTCATTTTCATGAGATATCTTGAGTCGCTTGTTATTGACATTCAGAATATGTTTATTATTTGTTTCAAGTAAATATAAACCATTTTGAACAACAGCATTTGTATAAAATAATCCATCTTTCGAAATACTCATACACGAGTTTGAAATAGTAAATGCATACCCATCTTTGTCCAAACACGACACAGATATAATGTTTTTACATATAGATGGAACATAATAAACACTATTCAAATTAATTATTAAACCACTAGCTAAATGAAGGTGAATCGACCCAATGGCCATAGCAGAAATACTAACACCATTTCCCACCTTCAAAGTAACTTCTCCTTTCTTGAGATGTCTTCTATCCACTAGTGCCTGCATATTTGCACAAATATGAGCACATGATCCAGTATCCAATACCCAATCGTGAATAGATGTGGTTAAATTAATTTCAATAACAAATATACCTTTTGAAACTTTGGGGCGTTTGCGCTCTATTTTGCCACTGTCCAAGTCATCCTTGTACTTGGGACAATTGGCCTTGAAGTGTCCCAACTCGTGGCAATAAAAGCACTCAGTTTGAGAAGTTGGCGAGTTTTTCTTTTTGCCTTTGGAGATGTTCGCTTGAGCTCCTCCCTTCTCTTTATTCTTTGCTGTCATTTTCCTTTTGCCCTTTCCTTTGATGATTTTCTTACTATTTTGAGATATCGCAAGAACGTTCTTCTCTCCCTTGTGCATGTTCATATCAGTCTCTGCTTGCTTCAAGGTCTGATGGATCTCATCCAAGGTCATTGCCTTTTCACGCAGATGAAGATGCATGACTACATCTCTGTAAGATGGGGGCAATGAACCAAGGATTATATCCTCAGCCGAGTCAGCATGCATTGGAGCATTGAGCTTCTCCAATTTCTCGAGGTAACCCAACATTTTCAACATATGCTGGTTTACGGAAGATCCTTCCGCCATGTTACACTTCGTGAATGCTAGAGTGATCTTAGAACGCTCTTTACGAGCATTCTCCAAGAACATTGTGGAGAGGCATTCGAATATCTCTTTGGGAGCATTATTTAAGAACTTTCGAGTAAGTTATGTTGCCATACTCGCCAACATGAGACCTTGAACAGTCAGTTCATCCTTGCGAAACTTTTCTGCTGCGGCCGTTTCCTGTGCAGTGGGTTCATTGCCTAGTACTGGTGCAGTTTCGACCAGCACATCTATAAGATCCTCTGCCCGGATGATTAGTTTGAGTTTGAGTTCCCAATCATGAAAATTGGAACCGTCACCCTCTAATGGAGATTTTTCAAGTATGAATCGGATAAGTACGTTGTTTGCCATTCTATGATAATTTAAAGGATTTCATGTTAATATTTATGTAAAATTGATACTACATATATTTAATGTCCTTTATGCAGTATATTCAAGATCCTATTACAAATAAAACGAACTCATCCGATTTATTCACTCAAGGTAAGTAACATATACTAATCATAACCTTTTAGAAATTTTATTTGCAATCATTTGCAATTTCTAAACTTTATGACTCTTGTCAAATTTCCCGAGACTTCAAGCCTAGATCTTGACTTCTCGTTAAGCAAACTCATTTTATTTGGTCAATAAGTTTGGCCATATTATCTCCAGAAAATAAATGTAACAAATGCCTCACATATGATACACTTATCAATGGCCTGATCATATGTCCTAACATATTCCACAATTTCTAGAGAATATAAATTACACTCATGCATATTATAGTCCCTAGCTTAAAGTGGATAAAATGAGAAGGAAATATACTTAATTTTTCAGTGGACTCTCAGAATGTATCTATAAACGTTAATTTGGTATGTCATGTATTCATATACCCAAAAATAAAGAGAGCAGAAATTTGCATAACAATGCACTACTTTGGACCTCTTAATTAATTTCCTTTTCTCAAGTATATACGGTTCTCTTAAATCATTTAAATCACTTCAAAAAAAATGATTTACAAATATTTTGAAACAAGGTTTGAAAATGATAATTACAATCCTTTAAACTTTTAAACAAAACACAAACCATTTGAGATCACTTTTAATCGTCCACAAATAAATTATGTACACTGTTACGATTTTGTATCCTTTACAAAAATTATAACACTTTTGTACAGAAAATTTACCTTAAATCAAAACTAGACATGATGATTTAAATTTAGAAACTGGTTTCATTCAAATCCAATAAATCGTTTGAAAGATTTCGCGATTTGAATATCAGCAAAAACATCCCGTGAATGCTGGAAATTCCAGCAACTCACTGTTTTTGTTTTACTTTGTTTTAGCTATATAGATCTGTCCTATGACCTTTGATCTATATGTTTTCTCCATTCCAAACATCCATGAAGATGTAAGAATTTTAGAAAACACAAAAACAAGTAACCAGTAAATCTAGAACGACGATTAAAACTCAGAATCAAAAATTCAGAACCGCAACACAAAAGATCAATCAATTAAGCATTATGCAATAAACAATTTCATAATAAAATAGTCTAATTAGCTAAACAATAAGAACCTTGCTCTGATACCAATTGAAGGATTTCATGACGTTCGTCAGAGTAAATATCAAAAGATTTATTCCAACAAAGTCGGGAATCGTCTTACTTAAGCTAACTTCCTACTCTAATTTATTTTATTTATCCTACAAGAAGGATTAGAATACAATACCGAAGATCTTTAACGTAGGTATGGTCCTCTTTGGTTCACCCTTGAATCCGAAACAAGAACGGCGTCGAGTCCGTGCTAGCGTCCTCTTGTCCGCACCTAGCTCCGTCGCCCGTTTCTGATCGATTGCTTAATCAATCAACGTTTCAACAAACATTTCAAGAGAAAGAGAGACTGGCTATAGAGAGAAAATTCTTGTTACAAAATGCTTAGCCAGGTCTCATATTTATAGTCCCTAAACATTAGGTCAAAACCCTTTGAAAATTCGTAATCAAGGCTTGAACAAAATTCGAAGCAGCACATTAACTCCTGACCATTGGTCACTGTTTCTGTCATAACTTCTTCTCAAAAATTCCAAATGACTTGAAATTTTCACCATTAGAAACTACATTCAAATGGCTACAATTGACATAGGTCATTTGTACATAATGGTAAAGTTTTGCTATTTCAAATATTTGTTCAAACATGCCTCAAAATCTGTCTCGAATTTATGGTCATGATTCATGTTTATTTGGACTTGTCAATTTTTCTTCTCAATATGTTTTGGGCTTGGGCTTGAAACAAATTATGATATGTGCTACATATATTATTTTCATAATATGCACATTTCATTTCATTTATTTCCATGCTAAGTAATCATCTCATATGACATAATATTTTACATATTTTTTATTTGTATCTGTATTTCATACAACATGAAATATTTATACATAGAAAAATATATAATATATTTCTTGTTTCCTATTCAGTTGGTGTGACCTATATCGAGGATCTATGTTATGTTGGCAATGAAATAAAACATTTTATTCCATAAACCGTAAGCGGTATTCTAGCTATACATTACGGTTACCCAAATAACTTAGATGTTTAGTAACCCTTTTACGAAACGTAATCCTTGTGATATTGATTGTGTCCATTCCTTGCCTTTATGATATTGTGATCAATATACAAAGTAGTGATGTGTCATCTTTGTATTATAATCATTTCTTGATCTCTATTAAGTAAATTATAAATATATAACTGCACTTCAGTCATATTGGATCCATTCATAATTCTACTTTATCAAGGGGCCCATAATATCATTTCTCATAATGAATGAGTGGCAACGATACTATTGACATGTACTCTCTTTCCAGCATAAGTTACGTACAAAGAACTATTACTTTTATCACCACTTATTAATAAGCAGCTTTTAATAATAATTACGTTATGCATTCCTCATGTGAAAGAGATACATCTCTCAATCTTAGAACCAGAGACACGATGAAAACATTCATGACACTAACAATATATTCGTGTTATTAAATGATAATCTTTTATCAACGTTTGCAGAACTGCAACGTGCTTTTAATCAACACGACATTCTTATTATGTATATTAGTGTTCCTGCTAATATCCAAGACATGTGAACATTTTAGAGTTCAATATTTTATTATCACTTAAAGTTCTGCAATTCGAGACCAAGTGCATCTTCTTGAATACTTCTAAATGAAAATATAAAAACTCATGGAACAAAATGTAAATAACATCCAATTCATAAAAATAACATATAAAAATTATTCAAATATTAATAAGTTTTAGAACACAAATCTAACATCTTTACCCATTAAATCCCTGTAGAAAGAAAATAGCAAATCTGCCTTTTGTTTATGTTGTGTAAATTCTTTCCCATGTTTATCTTTTAACATTGAAATTATTTATTTTGATTTTTTTAATTGGAGCGTGTAGGTGAAAAAACTTTGTATTTGCATCCCCCATTTTAATCCAATTATGTTTTGACCTTTGTTTCCAATAAATCTTATCTAATGAAATTAGGGTTTCAATTCTTAATTTAGATTGAGTTTTAATCCAATATTCTACTCTTGTTAATTTTCTATCATCTTCTATACTATCTGCCCAAAGTATGTATTTTTTACAATTTTCCATTTGATAATTATATTTTATATGCATTGATTTGTTTAGAGCTTTTAATTCTCTTCCTAAATTACTATAATTATCATATAATTCATCTATTGAATTACTGCTCTTATTAATTAGGGTTGTATTTATTAAACTTTTAAACTCTTGCATTTTTAACCACTTTGTTTCAAATCTAAATCCATTAAATATTGGATAATTAGTATTGGCTTCATATAATATAGGTATATGATATGAACAAGTGTTTACTCTAGCTAGTAATTGGGAATTAGGGTGTAAGGTCATCCATTCTTTATTAATTATTATTCTATCCAATTTTGCCCTTGAATTTGTATTATTCCAAGTAAATTTTTTCCCTTTAAGTGGTAGGTCTATTAAATTCATGTTATTAATAAATAATTTAAAATCATTTATATAAGCATTAGTATTACTTAATCCACTTCTCTTACTGATGTGTATAGTTAAATTAAAATCTCCCAATAATATCCAAGGATCTTTATTGGTATGTGCTATACTCTATGTTACGCTGATACTTCAAAAACGCAGAAGTATCCTAAGGATACGGGTATCCGATACGGATACGGGTACGATACGGCTCGGATACGTATCGGATATGCCACGTGGCGTATCCGATTATTTTAATATTTATTTTTTTCGGATACGGCGGGGATACGGCAGGATACGGCAGGATACGGCTGAGATACGTTTAGGATACGGCTGGGATACTCCATTTAGGATACTTCGGCCCATTATATATTTTGGCCCATAATATTTTTAAATAAATTATATAGGATACTTCTAGGATACTTCTAGGATACTTCTAAATTAATTCTAGGATACTTCTAAAATAAATTTAGAATACTTTTATGATACTTGTATTATTATGTTGATTTTATTAATTGTCATGATATTTAAATTCAAAATATTATTTAATATATTATTTATTTATTTATTATGTACAATATAAATATATTAAAATAATAATTATATAGCCGTATCCGTATTCGTGATTTTTTTAAAATTGCTGTATCGCCGTATCCGTATCGTATCGGACACGATATCCGTATCCGTATCCGTGCAACATAGGCTATACTTGTTAATTCACTTAGAAATTATGGTCTTTCATTTAATTTATTAGGCCCATATACCCCTGTTATTAACATTGATGTTCCATCCCATTTTGTTTTTAAATTAACTGAAAGATCATGTTTGTATTTTATAGATGAGATAAAATTAAATAAATTTTTATTCCATGAAATTAGTATACCTCCAGAAGCACCTTTTGATTCTAAAAATTCAAATCAATTTAATTTAGTTCCACAACATTCCATATTTATTTTATCATTGATTATTTCCATTTTAGTTTCTTGAAGACAGCATATATCTACATTTTCATCTTTAATATTTTTATTTACCATATTTTTCTTCTCATTAGAATTGAAACCTCTTACATTCCATGATAGTATTTTAAGTTTTTTATAATTCATTTAAATAATTAATCTACATTTCTGTCAGCAAGTACTAAAGTACTTTGCTCTCCTATCAATTCTTGAATAGTATCATCCATAGTATCATTAATTTCAATTCCAGTACTATTTAGAATATTAATTATATCATCCTTATTTCTTATTTCTTGTGTATTTTCTAAGTTCAGTGTTTTTATTTCTATGTTTTTATTTTTTGATTTTTGCCTTTTATTTCTTTCTTTTTGAATTTCCTTGTATTTAACCAATTGTGCTTTCTCTATGGGAGAGTTATAATGACCAGATTGTTTATTAATTAGTCTAGTACTTCTTCTCTGTTCCTCCATTTTTATGCTTTTATTACTGATCTTATTATTATTTAATTTAATGCTTTTATTTTCTGATTGCATATTACTCTGTTTAAAGGTATCATTATTATTAATAATATTAATGATATTAATGATCACTTTGTGGGATACTTTCTCTTATTACAATTTCCTTTGGTCCCTGATTAAAGGTATCATTATTATTATTAATAGTAATTTTTGGAAAATAGTCTTTAATTTTTTCTGTTTAATTTCAAGGATTTTTGACTGCTTTAAGGTTTCTACTGAGTGTACTATTAACTTAGCAGGGACCTCAGTTGAGCTTTGAACTGTTGATAACTCCTTACATGGTAACTTGCTCAATTCATTATTGAATTCAGAATTTGTATTATTAATTGTTCCATTATAATTGGAGATATCATAATTTCCATTATAATTGGATATGGCATTATTTGATGAATTGAGAGTTTCATCACAAGCAGATTTGATCACTGCTTGTGGCTTTGTTATTATGGTCAATCCATTACTTGTGAATTTAAAAGCCAAAGAAGTAAAGTAATGTTGGGATGTGTTATTTATGCAGTTTGGTCCCTGGTTGTTTATATAATACTTCTTATATGAAGGGCTTTTTAGAAATTGAGATATTTGTGTATGGCTTATTTGGTATAATATTTGTCCTCTTTCTGACACAATAGAGATACCTTGTTGTTTAGGTTTAACTATCATATTTTCCTCTAGTGTGATACTTTCTTCTATGGTTTTTTCTATGTTTTTCATATCTTCCTTATGTTTTATATTCCTTTGTTGATCTTTAATTCTCCATACATTTACTTGCTTAATTTTCTTTTTCTGCCATATTTTTGTTACTTTTTTCCCTCTCACATTGTACTTATTTGATCTTGGCATCCTTGCCTTATTATGATTTATTATATTTTTGTGTTTATTATGATTTTTTTGTTTTTTGTGTTTCCCCCTCCAATTTCTTTTGTCCCAGTGATGATTTCTGAGGGCTTATTTGTAATTTCTATATTTTGAGATATATTATTTGAACTACTTGGAACATCTATTATTTCCTCCACTGGTATTATGGTAATTATATTTCCATCCCTTATTTTAATTGACTTTGGTAAAGATTTGTTTTTCTCACAATTAATAGTCAATTTTAACTCATTTATAATTTCCTGTGGAATGTAGGATCCTACAGAGATTAATATTCCAATTTGTTCAGTTATGATCTTTAAATCAGATGGATTGCAATATTTTGAAGGTAATTGTAAAATCTTAATCAATCTTGTATGAATTTTACCATTAGTTCCATTTTTAGTTATATCTACTAAGATTTGATTTTGTTCCTTAGAAATTTCATTATTAATGTTATTAGAACATTCTAGTATAAAAAATTTACCCTTAACTGTCAAGTTTTGCTTATTTCCAATTTCAGGTTTTGATACAACTGGTTTGGGGATTCCTTGTTTCTGATGTTTCAACCAATCAGGTTTGATGTTATTATTATTATTATTAAAAAAATTTAATTTAGTATAACAATTTTTTTTTAATGTGCCATATTTTATAACACCTTATACACCTAATTGGTTCCCTACACTCATACCTTAAGTGTGAATTTGATAGACATCTAAAACAGTGTTTTTGATTTTGTGAATTTTGATTACTGTTTGTATTTCTTTGTTTTTTAGAACCTAATGTCCATGAATTTTCATTGTTTGTGTTTTGCAGGGCTTGAATGTAAGATTTCATTTGAGTAGAGGAAAAAGAAGATTTAAGAAGATATATAGAGAACTTAGCTGAAGTTGAGCTGAAGATGGTAACCTGAAGTTGGTGTCCTGAAGCTGGTGTCCTGAAGCTGGTGTCCTGAACCTGAAGATGGTGCCATTAAGCTCCTCAATCCAAGAGCCTCCTTGCTGATCCCTTAATACCTCTTCAATTAGCCCAAAATAATCCCTTTTTCCCTTTTTTCTCTACATTTTCTTCTTAAATGTTTTGTATAATTGTGAGTTTGTGTGATTCTTGTATTTTCTTGAACTTTGGCTTCTCTTTAGTTTCCTGAAATACCTCAACAGAATGAAGGGATTAGCCTCTCTCACCGAGAGGCCTCTATACCCTTTTCCTCTATTTAGGTTATTTTTCTTTGTATCTTCTTGAGCTTCTTGAGAATTGAACTAGTTCAGAGAGATAACAAAGAGAGTCGCCGGAGAAAATCGCCTTAATTAACCGGAGAGAGATGCCTTAGTTCCCCGGAGAGAATCGCCTTAATTATTAATAATTAATAATTAACTAATATTAATCAAAATTTCTAATTCAAACAAATACTAAATATGTAAAATTGATTGTCAACTCCAATTTCTAAAACAACCACGTGATTAAAAAGTATACAACGACAAACAAAAATCACCGAAACACTCCCGAAAAAATGCATGTTCTAAAGAGAGAAAACAAGAATGAGATTTCTTCAGCCTTTCACTTATCCACGTCTCTTCCTTCTTTTGAGATCCTCACCATATTTGTTCTTTCTTCCCTACTTTGATTCGATCTGCTCAAAATATTCTCCCTCTTCAACATCCTTGGACGACATCCCGTCGCCCGTTCTGGTGGTCTGGTGGTCAGCAATGGGTTCGAATTTGGATCTTGCGTGGGTTTATCTGTATGAAAATTGGTTATTTTATCTATTTTTGGTGGTTTTGATTTTTGAAGTTGTATTTTTGAGTCATGTCACGAATTAGGTTCAATTATCGAGAGAATTGGGTGCAATTAGGTTGATTTATCACATGATAGACAATAACTCTCTCTAGTGTGTACTACAAATATGCAAAATAATGTATTACTTCGTGTATTGGAAGGTTTTATTACGATTTGGTACCATACCCTTTATATCTTCATTGTGTTGTACCTATTGGTACGTTATATTTTTGAGTAGTTCATTCGAAATGATTTTAGCAGCAGTTGATGATTTTTTTGATGTCTCTCTTATTTTTTTTTTAGAAAATGATGTCTCTTATTTTTTTGATTTTAAGGAGTAGGCTCAAAGTCCTACGTTCAATATATTAATAAAATAAAAGGTTTTTATGTACACGCGAGCATCTCCAATCGAGTTGATCAGGAACACTAGTAGTTAATTTAAATTAGATACATGAGTTGAAAGGTGAGAAAAAACAAAACAAAATAAATTACGGCTAGTTGTTGTTGCATAGATATCGATTCCAATTTGTACGGATTCTAAGTTTGTTAATCGCGTAACTGAGTATTTTTGGTTGATGAAGAATCATACTTCAAATGCAAATCTACATGAAGTAAATATATGGTCAACAGATTCATCATCGCTTTTTGGTTGATGTCTCTCTTATTATTTACAAAGTTTAAGTATTCGGTTTAGAATTTGTAAATGCAAATTATTTTTGGTTAAATCAAGTTGGTACCATCTCATACAATTCTACAAAGGAAATTTTCAAAAAAACCCCTATCTTTTTTGGATATTCTAAAAAACCCCCTATATTTATGGAAACTCCAAAAAACCCCTTCTACCAAACTTTTATTTTCAAATACCCCCCTATGGTGTTAAAATTAACGATGGATGATGTTAAAATTTTTTTATGACCAAAATACCCTTCTTTTTACATATTTAGTAATTAAAATAATGTTTTTGTTATTTGTATTAATTTTAAAAAAGTCCTAATTTTTTTTTAGCTTATAATAATTTTTAAAAAATAATTATCATATGTTATATTTATATAATTTTAATATTTCATACATTATATATATTTGACTTTCATATTTTTTTACTGAAAAAATAACATAAAATAATAATAAGATGAACAATAATATTAAAAGAACACCTTGCCAATATTTAAAAATTAAAATATCATGGATCTATTAAAAACATACATAAAAGAAGAACGAAAATGAAAATAAAATAGATGTTTAAAGAAATATTTTTCTATCAATATATTTTGAAGGTGTTTATTTTATTATTATCTGATGTTAGTTTTTCATGAATAATAAATGTAATATTAAAATTATACAAACACAACATTTAATAATTTTATTTTTGTGAAATCATTATATGTTAAAAATTATTTATGAATTTTCTTAAAACTAATAAAATTAATGAAAAAATAACAAAAATATACATATGAAAATAGAAGGGTATTTTGGTCAAAAAAAAAATTTAACACCATCCATGATTAGATTTAACCCCTATAGAGGGATATTTGAAAATAAAACTTTGGTAGAGAGGGTTTTTTGGAGTTTCAAAAAAGATAGGGGATTTTTCAAAATATCAAAAAATTATTGGGGGTTTTTTGAAAATTTCCCATTCTACAATTCTAAAAAGGTGGTTTTAAAGTTTTGTAGGATGTGAAATGATACCGTCACATAATTGTACTTGTCTACCACTTTCATCAAATATCTTACAAACACTATTAAACAAAGTTAAATTAATTCAATTCAAACAAACAAAGTACACAGACACAAACATAACTCACCGCATTATTAGGCCATTTTTTTCAAAATAATCACGTGTTTCAAGTTTATTCAAAAAATAACTAGGCTTTGAAGTTAATTTAGAAAGTAACCAATTCAACGAAATTATAAACTTTGAGGGAGTCTAAATTAATTAATTAAGTACCAACTTAATATTTTTTTTCACCGTTGGATTTGTATTGAAATTTGTGAATTTAATGATGTGCACAAATTTTCATGATCATCATGAAAAAACATAAATCTCAATACAAATATAATGGTGAACAAACATTAATTACCAAAATGTTGGTACTTAATTAAGTAGTTTAGCCTCCCTCGTAAACTTTAACATGTTAATTGTTCATTAAAAGTTAATTGAGAGAATGCAATAAAAATGAAGATAGTTCATATTACACTACGCATGCATGCTGAATCCTACTATATTAATTAATTAGTACACTATGTTGACTAATTAGTAGATTGATAAATATGTTTTAAGACTATGCATATTTAATTAAATTTAACTATTTATATCCGATTTCGTATTCGAAATCGTATATGGAACATCGTATTTATATCCGAAATCGGATATCGGATATCGTATTGGTATTCGAAATCGGATATTGGATATCGTATATGTATTCGATACCAGATACCGATATCTGATTTCGAATACGAATACGGTATCCGTTTTCGAATACGTATACAGATACGAAGACGTTGTCGAATATTTGATATTCGATTTCGGATACAAATGCTTATACAAATATAATATTTAATATCCGATACAAATACGATATTCGATATTCGATACGAATACGATATCCGATTTCGGTATACGATTCCGAATACGAGTATGATATTCGATACAAATAATTAAATTTAATTAAATATGTATAGTCTTAAAATATGTTTATCAATCTACTAATTCATTAACATAGTATACAAATTAATTAATATAGTAACATGCATGCATGCGTAGCGTTTTAATATGAACTCTCTTCGTTTTTTTATTACACTAGGAAATTTGTCCGCGTTTCGCTGCGAATTTTTAATGCAATTGTTTGTATTAGATAAAAGATTGTGTATTCACTTATTAATTGTTATTTGTTATGTTTACAAAAAAAATATCATAAAACCAATATGAAAATTATTAAATGTGTAATTTGATATAATATCATAAAATTAATTAATTAATATCACAAAATATATGAAAATTATTAAATGCGTAAAGCACGATTTAAATTAATGAAATCACAAAATAAATATGAAATCATATCATAAAATAAATTAATGAATAGCAGAAAACAAATATGAAAAAATAGTCAATGCGCTCTTTCCACAAATTCCAAATAGCTGCTAGCCATAACGCACCCCAATATTTGTTGAAAAATTTGTGCCCTCGATGCCTATTTCTCAGCCACATGGAAAAGAAGTCTTGGATTCGGGTGACGGGAAAGAGACCGCCAGTTTGTCCCATACTTGGGTGGTGTAGAGGCAATGTAAAAAAAGGTGCTTGATGTCTTCTAGGTGTTGTGTGCAAAGGACACAGCCTCCACAATTTGGCCATCCCCGTTTAGCCAAATTAGAGGCCGTTAGAATCTTATTATGAACTGCCAGTTTGTCCCATATTTGGTCACCATACTTTGGTTGGAGCCTTTTGCTTCCATAGGAGGCAATTTCAAGCGGAGATAACGCCGGTATTCCATAACGCCCGCTATGCCGATGACGTCGTGTAAAATCCGTGTGGTGGCCAAATCCAGAATGGGGGCGGTTCGTTAGGTCTTCTTTGGAGCGAAAGGTTGAAAAAGGAGGGTAATTTGAGGAGATCCTTGAAGAAAAAAGAGAAACCGTTTTGTCGAAGCGGCTTACCGGAAAAATATTAGTCCAATTCTCTTTACTTCGGTGGAGTTTAACTAGATTCCCAAGAAATTAACTTGTGAGATAAGCAATAAGCATAACGAATTACTTTGACTCAAAAAGTTTTGTTTTTAATGAATATCAAAACTATCGGTCTTGTATTAATAAAACAACAATATTTACAATGTGTCTTTGACAATCAAAGATTAATAAAATCTAGATGAATGAAGTAAGCTATTTTTGCTTTCTTTTTGGTGGATGCGCCTTCTCCATGCTTGTTCCTCCGCCATTGGTCTCCCGGCCAACTGGCAAGGATGGCTCAAGCTAAAATGACTTTTACTACTTCATATAATTTAACAAAAACAAAACTTTATGTCATTCAATATTTAACTAAATTCGTGTGAACTAAAACAAATACGTATTTTTAATGTATGACATTCACTTGTATAGTTTTTACTGGACTATTTACTTGAAATATTTGTGCGTACCAAAAACACCTGGAGTGCCGGAGAGTTGCGAAGTTCGAACTTTCAGTTTAGTACTAGAAAAATGCACATGATTTGACTGAAAACTTGTAGTCCCCAAATCTAATTGGAAACTCAAAAGTTGTACATAAGTTAAATGTTAGCATAAATCAAGATTCAAGAAATTGAAATCGGAAGGTCACAATGATGGGTCTTAGAGCAAGCTCTGGTTCTCTCTTACCAAAAGAATAGCAAGCCATCTCTAACACCCTCCAATCCTTGTATATATACCCCCACCCTCATCCCTCCTCCTCAAAAACCAACAGCCCCCGAAACATACAGAAACTCCACTTCCCCAAAACATTCTCCATGGCCGATCGCAAGGGAAAACAACCCCTCCACCCACACCCTGCACCTCCTTCCACCACTAAGATCCCTCCTAAGGGATCCTACGCTGGCATCTCAGCTCACCCAGCACCATCTCACGAGATAACTAACCCGCACTACCACACAGGGAATTCCTCCTCTCGTGGCACCAAGAGAGCGTCCAGCCAGCGAAGCACTCCACAAGCCTCCTCTCGCCAAGAAAGAACACCATAATTTTAAAAATACTCACTGATCGCCAGTCACACCACTAGGCAGCACCCTCCCTCTCGCCAAGAAAGAACACCATAATTTTACTACCTTAGTCTCGGCAAAAACTCTCATACTCGACATAGATTCTCGGTTTGTCAATTCACTACAACACTTTACTCTCGATGATCACACTCTCGGGTGATAGTGAGTGTTTGATTCTTTACAATTCACTAGACTCTCGACGATTACACTCTCGGGTCTCGGTAGTGAAGAATTCAAAGAAACTCTCTCAAGACACCAATTTACAACCCAAGAATTAACCGAGTAAACCAATTCAAACTCTCAAGTTCAAAATTCGAGTTCTCAAACTCAAATTGAGTCACCCCAATCCTTTCTCCATCGCAGTGGTGTTGGTTTACGAATTCAAATATGGATTCAAATAGAATTTCTAATAATCAAAAATTCTCTTCTAATTTTTAATAAGCTCTTATAAGTCTTTTCGTATTTTCCGAATTGATGTATTTGCTAAACATCTAAGGTTTAATTATAGGCATACTAATCCTTGCACTACAAGGTATTAGAAAACTTGTCCAAAAACTTATTTCCTAAATTACTTTCCTTATAATAAAACTTGCCCTAAAATTATTTCCTATGTTACTTTCCATAAAATAGAACTTTCCCTAAAATTATTGGGGCTAATTAAACTTGATAATTATTAATTCGGATTTGGGATTATCAACAAATTCCTCCCATAATCTCAAGCATGTTTTTCATCTCGATCGTCGTCTTCAAATTCTCAAACATCGCTGTCGGAAGCGGCTTCGTGAAAATCTCTGCTACCTAGTCCTGACTCACCACATGACTCATTTGCATATCAACTTCCTTTACCTACTCTCGAATGAAATGAAAACGAATATCAATGTGCTTACTCCTCTCATGATGGACCGGATTCTTTGCTAGCTCGATTACAGACTTAATGTTGACTCGTATCTCATTCGCCTTGTGTTGCGTCAGCTTCAACTCGTGCAACAAATTCCTTAACCAAGTCGCATGGCACACACACCACGATGCTGCCACGTATTCCGCCTCGCATCCGTCGATAGCTTCACTATTGGTTGTTTCTTCGAAAGCCACGTAAACACTGTATCTTCAATGTAAAAGTACAACACATAACCTATTGTGTTTTATCGATCATCAACATCTGCACACCAATCACTGTCCGGGTAGCTCACCTGCTTGTATTCGTTCGTCCTCGAGTAGTATAACCCGAGTGATTATGTACCTCGAACGTACCGAAAAATCCTTTATGTCGATTCCAGTGTGAATACCTCGGTTCCTCCATGAATCGACTTACCACCCCAACACTATACGCAATGTCGGGCCTGGTACAAGTAAGGTACCGCAAGCTCCCAACAAAACTTCGAAATTTTGTCGGATCAACTATGTCTCCTCCCTCAAATTTAGAGAGTTTTGCACCGAGCTCCATCGATGCCGCCACTGGGTTGTTGTCCTCCATCTTGTACATCTTTAGGATATCCTTCCCGTACGCCTCCTGCGATACAAAATCCCCGACCCACCTTGTTTAACCTCGAGACCAAGAAAATATTTCATCAGACTCAAATATGTCATATCGAATTCTCACGTCATCGCTCATTTGAATTCCTTCACCATCTTCTCATTATTTCCCATGAAAATAAATCCGGTCTTCTTGAAGTATGTGTCGATTCGGGTATTCCATGCTCGAGGTGCCTGTTTGAGCCCGAACAACGCCTTCCTCAACTTCGACACCTTTCCTTCTTTCCCAACTTTCACGTATCCAAGTGGTTGCTCGACATAGACTTCTTCTTCGAGCACGCCGTTCAGAAATCCTGATTTCACGTCCATCTGATAAATCAGCCACTTGAATTGCGCTGCTTGATATATGGGAAATTGGATCGTCTCCATTCTCACAATAGGAGAAAAAACCTTATGGTGATCAATACTGGCATGTTGCCGATATCCCTTCGTGACCAATCGAGCCTTGTGCCTTTCAATCTCGCCTTGAGTATTCATCTTCTTCTTGTCCACCCATTTGATTCTAATGGGACTGCATCCTTCTGGTAATTCGACCAAGTCCCACGTCTTGTTTTTCTCGATAGCCATAATCTCTTCATCTATCGCGGCTTGCAATTTCTTGTTTCTCACAGCCTCTTCGAAAGAAATATTTTCCGCATCGGCCAAAAGACAAACTATATGTTCCTCACTGGTTGAATCGTACAACTCTTGTAGGCTCCTCGTGCATGTCTGTTTTGGCTCGTCTTCATCATAAAATACTACGGGGCTAGTCGGTTTAATAGCTGAGAATTCTTCTTTCTCGGACTCGATTGACTCGGAATCCTCATCTTCCATCTCACACTTGTTATTCAAGTCTCATGAGCTCTTCTCATTCACATGGACATATCGGCTCGCCACAACATTTCTTTCAATCAGGTTGTACAACTTGTATGTCTTTGTTTTCTCTTCATATCCAATAAACACGAACTTATTGCTTTGATCATCCAGCTTCGCCCTCCTTTGATCTGGTACATGTGCATAGTCCACACTTTCGAAGACCTTGAAATGCGACATTGCCGATTTTTGACTGCTCCAAGCTTGTTGAGGTATTTTCTCAACCAATTTTGCATGAGGACATTAATTCTGTATCGCCATATCTGTATCGTATCGATACGATACTTGTATCAGTATCCGTGCAACATAGAGTATAATTCTTCTTAAACCATAATATATATATTTTTTCAAGGGAGATGAAATCCTAGATTGACTCCTATTCGAGATATAACAGTACCAATTCGAGTCCACCAGGCCGCTCTGGTCTCGTACTTATCACTTATTTATGTAGGTAAATTTGTTGTGGAAGGGTGTTTTTTTAGTTTACGAACCATAAGGAGCCGGCATTGAGGAGAGCGTGTTGTAAGTCGGGAGAGACGGATAAGTGGCTTAGGCTCTCAGTAAGTTGAGCGGTGAGGATATTTCTGAAGAACTTTTTATGAGTATTTTTAGCAAGTTTAGTATCGACAAATGAATTATAGGCTTGTAGTGGATTAATACAATTTTGTTACGTATCAATTTAATTTGTTTACATGTTGAGGTTATGAACCATGTTTATTTGTTAGTTTGTATATGCCGTGGCTTGTTGTTGTGATTGTGCGAAGGAGTGTTTATATATTATGTGCGTACATGTGCATAGTCCACACTTCCGAAGACCTTGAAATGCGACATTGCCGATTTTTGACTGCTCCAAGCTTGTTGAGGTATTTTCTCGACCAATTTTGCATGATGACATTAATTATGTATCGCCATATCTGTATCGTATCGATACGATACTTGTATCAGTATCCGTGCAACATAGAGTATAATTCTTCTTAAACCATAATATATATTTTTTTTTCAAGGGAGATGAACTCCTAGATTGACTCCTATTCGAGATATAACAGTACCAATTCGAGTCCACCAGGCCACTCTGGTCTCGTACTTATCACTTATTTATGTAGGTAAATTTGCTGTGGAAGGGTGTTTTTTTTAGTTTACGAACCATAAGGAGCCGGCATTGAGGAGAGCGTGTTGTAAGTCGGCAGAGACGGATAAGTGGCTTAGGCTCTCAGTAAGTTGAGCGGTGAGGATATTTTTGAAGAACTTTTCATGAGTATTTTTAGCAAGTTTAGTATCCACAAATGAATTATAGGCTTGTAGTGGATTAATACAATTTTGTTACGTATCAATTTAATTTGTTTACATGTTGAGGTTATGAACCATGTTTATTTGTTAGTTTGTATATGCCATGGCTTGTTGTTGTGATTGTGCGAAGGAGTGTTTATATATTATGTGCGATCGAGAGCGAAAGTGGAAAGACCAAATATCATATAAATCCTTCCTGAATCTAGTAGAGAGCATGAGTCTGGTGAGAAGGTGAAGTATTTTCCACAAAGACTTAGACTTGATTTAATGACGTGGATATGTAATTATGTGAATTCATGTCCACCTCACACTTCGGGATCAATTCGGCATATAATTTCTTGCTACATAGACTTTTTGAAATTAAATATCAATGATTAATTTCGTTAAGCCCAAGTAATTTAGGGAGTAATTTAAGAACCAATTAATTTGGGAAGTAATTTAAGGAGAAAGTAATTTATGGGAACAATTTAAGAAGCCAATTTGAGCTAATAATTTAAGGTAACTTGTAGCGTAAGATTAGTGAGTCTATAAATAAGAATGAGATGTTAAGTAAATTACACATTCAAAAATATCAGTAATTAATTATGTTATAAGAATCAATAAGTATGTTATAAGAGTTTATTATTTGAGCGATATTGGAAACTATATTCGAATTCATAATTGAATTCATATATCAACAATATGTACCCTCATTTTAAAAAGAGTATACATGATATTTAATGATATTTAATGTTTTAACAGGGTTTATATTTCGATGGTTTAAATATGTGAGTTAACTTGATTTTACTATGTTTTCATAAAAAAAATTTTGTCATATCAAATATTTGAATAACATCAATACAAATCACAATAAGATATGAACTATTTAATACATGTAAAATAATATGACTATTAGAATATTTGGAATATTTTTTTTTTTTTGAATTTTTTTTTAAAGAAAAGACATCAAGTCATGTGCAACTGCGAGGGGAAAATATTTGTACACGCGTGCAATTGTGCGTTCTTTCTGTTAGTTATTCATACATAAAAAATGATTAAATGGGGGCATGTTATTTGTTTTCCGTCTATTATTCGATATCAATGATAATTGAATTAATGACCTACGGTATATTATGTTACGCACTCAACACAATATAAATTTTATTGTTGTTAATGAGTTCATTGGTTACTCATATAAATTTTATATTCATTGTTTTCTTTTTGCCTATTATTCATGTATTTCTGTCAGTATCCATTTGGATTGTATTAATTTAATTTGTTATCTTATAAGGTTTGTCAATTTTAAAAATATTTTATATAAATATTTTTATTTTATAACATTTTTTAATCAAAAATCTGACTTTTTGATCGAATCAACTGAATTTGATCCGAGTAAGACCGATTTGCGAGTCCATTTTAGTCCAATTCCATCTTTTAGAAGAATCAGAACCATACGATAATACACATGATTCCGAAATATCGTGTTTCATGTGTCCATTATGCGTCTCAATCTTTCTCCACGATATTCTTCAACCATAAAGTACAGGAAGTCGTCTACAATTAATACAAAAATATTTTACAAGTACGAAGTCAATATGGCAATACTGAATAAAATATACAGGGTTGAAAAAGATTCTGAGTTTCTCCATTAATATAGGATGCCTTTCAGAGAAATTAAATGGCAGTGTCTCCATTAGTTCTCAAACCATTCGTACAAATGAGGTTGGCTACTCTGCTCTTCTTGCTCCTCATCTCATACTTTAGCAATGCAGTCTCAATCGTGCCAAGTTATACTTCAATATTTAGCTTTGGGGACTCATATACTGATACTGGTAACTCAGTAGCTCAAGCAAAAATCATCCTTTATACGGACTTACCCCCTTATGGCATGACCTATTTCAGCCAGCCGACTGGTCGTTGTTCCAACGGAAGATTGGTCATTGATTTCATAGGTAATATATTTATTCAAATTTGTTTGGATCTAATTTTATGTGATTTTGCAAAAAAAGAATTTCATTCTGCCTTAGTTTGTTGCAAATATTTGTGTTTCTACTTTCTAGTGCAAAATAAAAATCAGTAATGCTGTTTCAAATTTCACCCGTATTATAATTTGCTTATTTGTTCTTTACAATTTTTTTTTCTTTTGTGTGGTATTTAATTTTAGCTCAAGAATTAGGCCTTCCATTCGTCCCGCCTTACTTATCGCACAACGGGAGTTTCATACAAGGAGCAAACTTTGCCGTTTCGGGCACAACAGCATTGGATATTGCGTTTTTCGATAAAAATAACTTATCATGTCCATATATGCAGAATAGCTCCCTTGATGTCCAGATCGGCTGGTTTGAAGCTTTGAGGACATCTCTTTGTGACACTGCTCAAAGTATGTAATACAACTTTTATCAATCACATCAGTAATTTGTATATATTTACATGATTCTAAGTATCACAGTTTTTATGATTTGTATTTCGTAGCGTGCAAGGAGTATTTTAGTACATCGTTATTTTTTGTCGGAGAGTTTGGAGCGAATGACTACACCTTCATGATCTCTGCGGGAAAGAGTGTCGCACAACTGAGAGGCTATGTTAGTAAAATCATCAAATCAATTTCAAATGCTACTGAGGTAATTAAGCTTCGTCCTTTTATTTCGTTCTGAAAAAAGTTAATTTTGAGCTCGTTATTTCTTTAATTTGTGATTTGTGCATTCTGATATGTTGCACAGAGACTAATCAAGCAAGGCATAGTGAATATCGTGGTACCGGGCATGTGGCCTGATGGTTGCTCACCATCAAATCTAGCACAAAACACAAGCAGACCCAAAGAAGACTACGAACCACAAACAGGATGTCTGAAGGATCTCAACGAGCTATCGATTCTCCACAATTCACGACTTTTAAAGGCAATAACACGGCTGCGAGAGAAATATCCTCATGCAACTCTCATTTATGCTGATTTTTATTCCCCCGTCATTGAATTTATCAAGTCCCCGAAGAACTTTGGTAAGATTATATATTGAAAGAGGTTTTTCATCCGACAGAACATAGAAAAATTCGATACTATAACAATGCTCTAAATTTATTTCTTTTCTGTTTCAGGATTTAGCGAGAACCCGTTACGGGCTTGTTGTGGAAAAGGAGAAAATGAATACAATTACAACGGAACGAAAACTTGTGCTATGCGAAACGTTAGTGCTTGCAAAAATCCCTCACATTATGTTAATTGGGATGGAATTCACTTAACTGAAAATGCCTACAAAATCATTGCATATAGTTGGCTCAATGGTCCTTATGCCGAGCCGCCAATATTGAGTGTTGCCAATAATATGGCCGCCGTTATGTAATAGTTTACTGAAATTTTAATTTAGATTTTAAATATTTTCAAAGAGTTTTTTTTAATATTGGTGTTTATTTTAAGATTATTTACTTTTAGTTTTTTGTGAAAAAATAATAAATGAATATGAAAATCATAAAACTATGACATATAATATATTATTTTTGAAATTATTATATGTTAAAAAATATTTAAGAATTTTTCTGAACTTTATAAAAAAATAACGAAAAATATTCTTCAAAAAATATTTAACACCGTCCAAAGTTAAATTTAACTCCTATAAGAAAATATTTGAAAACAGAAAATTGGTTAGCGGAATTTTTTATGAGTATCCAAAAAATAAGGACATTTTTTACGATACTAAAAAATATAAGGATTTTGAAATTTTTTCATAAATAAATACGTGAGAGTCTCCGTTAATTTTAGCTACACATAACATGATAAGATTATGTGGCCAATTTTTTATTTTTTTTTATAATAAATGCAGACGGCTCATTTGTACTCTATTCATTAATGTCAATAATAATCGAATTCATAATCTATCAAAACATATGTTTTTTTGTGTCTAATAGTCAACCAACGAGACTACGAGACCATTGACATGTGATCAATTTCTAAGATCCAACATTTCACAGCAAATGATCAACCATACAAAACAATTTACCCGTGTGAAAGAGATTTGTTTTCCATCATCACATTTTTAATTATTCCATCATCACATTATCTGATGATATCTCATGGAAATCTAGCATTTTGACTAGGTCTTCCATGGAAAAGAACATACATTACGTGCTTGCGACTTTTAGATCTGAAATCGTATTTATACCGTACATTTTATGTAGAGTCGTTGTTCAAATTACATTTTTTCGATATTAATTTCTCATAACCATTTGTATAATAACAGCTTTATTTTGACAAAACATTGACTTTCAGTAAAATTGTCCGTACTGCTCCACACGTACTTTTCCACAGAAATATCTTGTGAAATAATGACGTGCTTAATAAGTTATATTAAATTTTGAGAGAAAAATATTTTCTTCCTTTTTATTGGTTTTCCCTCTATCACTGCTTCCGTCTCAGAGAACGTCCTTAATCTTGATCCCCGAGCCTTATTTATAACGTACAAAAGAATTTCTAGTCGATAATAAATTTAAAAGAGTCAACAATAATGGCCCTCGTGAAAACACTGCCCGTTATATCTAGGGTTGTCATTGGTGTGGATATTACTAGAACTGACCCGAACGTATTCGAAAAAATATCCGAATTGAAAAAAATATTTTGATTCGAGTGGATTCGGATATGAATATGATTATTAATTTTTGAATTCGGAACTGGATTCAATATTCGTTTTTTGTGTCGGGACTGGATTCGTGTTTTGGATCCGGATACTCATAACGGGATTCAAGTATTCGGATCGGGATCCGAATCCGATTCCGAATCCGTATATTATATATGATTTTATGTATTTTATTTGATACTAATTGTAAAATCATATATAAATTAATTATTTGTAAATAATTTAAAATAACAATCGTAAAATCATACATAATGTTTGTGTATTTCCGGATATATATATATATATATATATATATATATATTGTGTTATCATAACATAGTATTTGTTGTAATATTCAAAAAAATCGTATTTGTATATGTATTCAACTATATCCGAATCTTATCTGAATCTGGATAATTTTCGGATATGGATATGGATCTGATATGACCACCGAACCGTTAACACCCCTAGTTATACCACATGAAAATTAATAAGCAAACTAAGTTTAATTAATGAATATCAAATCACAAAATAAATATGAAATCATACATTAAATATAAAAACATGGTATAAATATTAATATAATTAAGGTAGAACATGATATAAAGATCATAAAATAAATTCTTAAATGGTTAAATGGGTTAGACCTGATATAAATTAATGGATATAATCAAATCATAAAATAAATATGGAAATTATATAATGTGTGATAGAAAGTCAAAGAGATGAGGTGGCTCAATGTGGGATTTTTAATGTAATTGTTTGTATTATATAAAAGATTGTGTATTCACTTATTAATTGTTATTTGTTATGTTTACAGAAAAAATATCATAAAATCAATATGAAAATTATTAAATGTGTAATTTGATATAATATCATAAAATAAATTAATGAATATCACAAAAAATATGAAAATTATTAAATGCGTAAAGCATGATATAAATTAATGAAATCACAAAATAAATATGAAATCATATCATAAAATAAATTAATGAATATCACAAAACAAATATGAAAAAAATATTAAATGCGTAAAGCATGATATAAATTAATGAATATCAAATCACAAAATAAATATGAAATCATAAAATATATATGAAAACATGATATAAATACTAACATAATTAAGGTAGAACATGATATAAAGATCATAAAATAAATTATTAAATTGTTAAATGGCTAAAACATGATATAAATCAATGGATACATGATATAAATTAATGGATATAATCAAATCATAAAATGTAATGCATGATAGAAATTAATGAATATCAAATCACAAAATAAATATGAAATCATAAAATAAATATGAAAACATGATATAAATATTAATATAATTAAGGTAGAACATGATATAAATATCACAAAATAAATTATTAAATGGTTAAATGGGTAAAACATGATATAAATTAATGGATATAATCAAATCATAAAATAAATATGAAAATTATATAAATATTAATATGTGTGATAGAAATTAATGGATATAAATTAATGGATATAAATATGAAATCATAAAATAAATATTAATATGTGTGGTAAAACATGATATAAATTAATGGATATAATCAAATCATAAAATAAATATGAAAATTATATAAATATTAATATTACAAACCCCCTTATTTTGGACCCATTTTTATGCAATTTCCTCATGCCACATCATCACAACTCATGCCACATCATCACAATTATTTCAACCATTAGATTTTGATATGTGGCAATATATGAACCATAGATTAATTTTTGATTTTGTGTGATTATGTTTTATTTGTAGATATTTATGTGTCCCTTATTTTACACATACTTTTAAGGAATTTTAGAAGGCCACGTCACCTTACACCGATGATGTGTCAAAATATTATTTGTTAGGTTCATGTTGAACCAATTGTATTTGATTTTGAATTTTTTCATAATATGTTACATGATCAATTGTGAATACAAATAGAATGTGAAAAGTTTAAATATCTAACATTAATAAATTAATATATAATATCATAAATACATCAAATATTGTTCTTATTTTCATAATATAAAATAAAAAAATTAAGAAATCTATTTGCTTGAATTTTATCTTTATTTTGAGATCCATATTATCATATATTTAATATTTTTCTCTAACTTAAAATTATGAAAATAATTATGTAAAAAAAATATAAAAATAAGTATAATTACATTAATGACTTGTAAGCCAAATAATTATTATTTTTAAAACTATAATTGATAAAAATTGCACATACTATTAAGTATGCTATTATTATATATTCAATACTTTTCTCTAACATAAAATTATTAAAACAATTATGTAAAAAAAAATATAAAAAATATAATTACATTAATGACTTATAATCCTAATTATTATTATTTTCAGACATGTAATTGAAAAGAATTGCGCATCCTAATTATTATTATTATTTTCAAAACAATTATGTTATATTTGCGTTTTTACTTAAAATATTTTCATGTTAATCTCTAAAAGAAATAATGAAATATATTTATTTACTAAACACAAATAATTTCTTTAACTTATATAATATTTTTCAATAATAAGCATGAAACATAAAAATTATCAGACACAAATAATTTATTTAAACTTTAACAATGTTACTATTATTAATTTTAGATATGAAAATTTAGAGTATCATATGGTTTTGATTTTTCTTTATGTCCACGCATGTTGTTTTATTATTTTATAGTGACGGATATTCTTTTTTGTATATGTTGTATTAAAATACTAAATAAATAATTGCAATGTGTCATATTCAAAAATAATATAATAATTTTGTCATAATCAAACTTTGTTAATCAATATGATATTTATTTTTATAAAGTCTTATATTTGATTCCGATAAATCATAACTATATATTATGTGTATGGTAAATCAAAAGAAACAAAACCGCCGCGAAGCGCGGGTAATCTCCTAGTTTGTGATAGAAAGTAAAAAATTAGGTGACTCACTGTGAGAGTTCAAAAACAACCACTCTTTAAAGGAAGAATAATTCTCTCGATTAACTAACTTTAACTTTTAATGAACTATTAACATGTAAAAGTTGGTAATCCAGTTTAATTGAATATTGGCGGAGTCCCAGACTCCGTTTATGTTACTTTCTAAATTAACTTCTGAGGTTAGTTATTTTTCGTATAAACTTGAAATACACACCAATTCATAACAAAATGGAAGTTGCATTTATTTTAAAAGACAAGTGAGTTGCATTCCGCATTATTACTGTGATCTTTCTCATACTGCACAGATTGCTCGACGTGATTTTAAGATGGATGAATCAAATTGAATATTCTACCTTGAAATTTAAAGCTCATATCTACATAATAAAAAGAGGAGGATTTCTTCGATACACCAAGAATCCTACAATCTCAATTAAATGTGAAAATAGACTGAACTGAATCAGCTTGTGAATATGTTTCGAAATATGTGTTCAGCCGGTCATTCATAATTTAATGTAAAGGATAAGAATGTAATTATGCATTTTTTTTCTTCATATTATAAATTATAATTATAATCTCCCTGCGACTGCGACAACAAAAAAAATAACACTGTCATTCAGCAAGGGAGAAATTTGGTCTTTGAGCAATTTTTGGTCTAACTGGGTGAACATCGAGGGTACGAGAGACGTGTTAATTATTGGTCTGTTAAAAAGAGTATGTAAAATAAAACATAAAGATTTCTCACTGATAAAGATCAAATGTGGCTTCATCTTATGTGACCATAAATGCAATGTTGTGAGGATTGAAAATAAGATATTCACCATTTTATTAGAAATTAATTACCAAAATTAATTCAAAGAGTATTTAAAATTAAATAGATATTATATATATAACATTTGAAGTTTATGCAGGAATTTTAGAAAATTTTAAATTATCCGGAAGTAATTTTAATATTGTAAATTTTAAAAACATAAAATTGAATAAAAATTATATAATCAAAAGTATTTATAAAAACTTTATTTCTGTGAACGTGTTGAAAAGTGATTGATATAAATTGAAATAATTTCTGAGTTTAATGCAATAATAAAATAAAAATAATAGTCAACAATATCTATATAAATGTAAAAATTATGATTTTTATTTTTATTTTTGTTTATTTCATGTTTTATAAAAAAAAATAATAGTCAACGATATCACGGTGGATACCAATGTAACATAGTTAATATTTGAATAATGAGACCACAAATTATTCATATTATCATATACTTTAAAGTTTAATGAATTGCACAGATTTTTGACACGTGTCCTACATAAATAAGATGTTAAAAATATAATTGCAAACATATGTTGATGATAGCTCAGATGGCAAGGTCCTGCGCGCGTGATGTTGGCGACCAGGGTTCGAAACCCGCTTCCAACAATATTTTGATTGTTTTAATGTTTTTAGTATTATATTACCATGTAAGTCATGTATTAATAAAATAAAGACAATTCTCTATCACAAAATCTCACTAGCTCAGCCGGTAAAGCCTTCATGCCCTCATACTTGAGGTTTCAAGTTCAATCCTGCGAGAGCTCAATTTTTTGCCCATAATAATTTCCAGCGTCTCCTAAGATAAATACAATAAATAATACTAAATCACATAAATTGTATAGTCTGGATGGTAAGAGCTAATGCTCAAGTTGTTGCTCACCTGGGTTCAAAACCCGTTTATAACATGTTTTATTTTTAATGTTTGAGGTGTTTTAAAATAAGAAATGATTGAGCCCTCCAAAAAAACACATATTTTAATCAATATGTTATATTTCACATAATTTATTGATTGATGACTCCAACATATACACAATACTTTTTTTTCAAAAATCTTATTAATCAATTGTTATAATTTGAAAACTATTTTTTGGCACAATGATATTAATCAAAATTATTTTTGCTATAATTTAAGAAATAATTTTTTATAATTTTCTAAACATTTTCTGAAATAATTTTTTATAATCTTGAAAACATTTTCTCAAATTATTTTTTGCTACAATCTTCCAAACATTTTCTTAAAAAAAAAAATTATTTTTTTTTATAAAAAAATTAAAAAGGTAAAATATTATATTATTTTTTTTTATTAGTATTACTTTTTTTAGAGTCGAATGATGGATGCCATGTTGACACGTTCCTATATTTTGTTTTCATTTTTTTTTTGTATCTTTCTTCTGTAGCAAATTGTGTAACGAGTCATATTTTTAGGTTCAAATATTTTTCAATTTTTAGCAAATGTAGTTTTAAGCATGTGATATGTTAAACATGCATCTTAAAGAATACACTTCCATTACTATTATTATTTTTGGAAAAGTATAATATCAAAACTAAAAAAAACACAATTAAAAACAATTTAATATCATATTAAATTTGATAATTATACTTTCAAATTAATAATAATAGCGTATGTCATCAATTCAAGATCACATGATTTTCTAAAAATATTAAAAATTAAAGGAAAGAAATAAGAAATAAATGTTGTATTTATATCTTTATTTTGTTTGTGTAGTTTATATTTTCTTTCATTCATATATGTTTTTTATTATATAAATCCTAAATCTATATCATCAATTTAAGCTCTTGCAAATATTTTCTTTAAAATAAATAAAAAAACGTTATGTCAAATCTTATTTATTTTATATTCTAGAAAAAAATAATTTCAAAAAATTATATATACAAAAAATATTGTTCCGCAGCGGAGCAAGGAACCCACTAGTAATGTATTAATCCTAAAAATATTAATAATGTAACAATGTATTTGTATAGAAAATGAAATAATGACATTGGAAACAATATAGTGATATTAAAAATGGTGTATATTATATATAGATACCCAAAATAATATATTTATATCCACAATGTTTGTTGCACTATAAAATATACAAAAAAAATATATATTTAATAGTAAATTATAAATTATTAACATGAAATTTGATTCCTTATTTTAAAAATAAAATTCATTTTGACAAAAAAAAACAAAAAATGTAATTTATCACGATAAAAAAAACATAAAAACAACAATGGTGCTAAAAAAAAGTCTGAACATTGTTTCTTAAATAAAATTTAATTAAAATAAATTATTTGTAGGCAATATAATATTTGTTTTTAAGAATGGACATAATTCACAAAAAGCGAGTTCCAGCAAAGTCTAAAGTAAATGGAATGTTGTAGAGTTTCCGATCCTGTCCAAGATAAAACAAACATCAAAATTTCACTCATCCGTTAAAAATAGTTGCTTATTCACTCAAATCGAACATTAAATCAATATTTGAAACACAAAATTAACCTCCTTGATTTTTTAGATCAATTCAAATCAAACAATACCCCAATCAAAAATCTAAAAAAGTGAAGTGGAAGAATTAAAAATAAAGAATAACTCTTCACCTTTAAAAAGCTTCATCAGTTCATAAACCCTGTGTCTAAATTACCGCATGACTGGGAAGTTGAAGCTAATGACAATGAATACACCCTCTATGTATCTCTCCTCCTCCTCCTCTTTCAAAACTCTAAGATTGGCTCCAAACTCCGAGGTAGAAGAGATGACCAGTCGAGATTTGCAGACTTGGCTTCTCATCGAGAAGAAGCAAGATCGATTCGAGATCTCGGATAAACGGAGTTTCTGGTCGATTCGAAATCTCGGATCCGTGCCGTTCCTGGAAAATTTCATTACGAGTAGGGCTGGAGAACTAAGGACAAAGAGGAGAGTTTAGTGATGAAGACGAGAATGGAGATGGGTTTAGAGCTCGTGGGGAAACGGGAGAGTTGCTTGCATAGGGCCTGGTTTGTGGACGTGGAAAAGATATGGTGGAAAAGTTATGTTTGTGTCTGTATATGTTTTGACCACGTGATCAGTGTACTCAGAAATTTATATCTTATATCAAGAAATTTTTATTTTATCAAGTTTGTGCTATGCAAATATATCCATTATCTACCGGTAAAAAACAATTGAAATATTGAGTACGTAATCAAATGAACAGTGGTGATGCATGTCTCCCGATGTGTTGTTCTATGTATTAATGATAATAGTAAATTATGAATATTTAATTTTTTTATCATAGAAAAAGAAGGTAAAATAAATTTCACCGTTTCACACATCATTAATTTATTTAATATTTTTAACAAATTTGTTTATCATCATCTATAATTAATGAAATTTAAATCTATAAATTTGGAAAAGAAGTTATTTTGACTAAATTAATATAACATTTAACATGTGTTAAACGGATACATATGAATAAAACCACCGTAAAAAATAAACAAAAATATAATAATGAAAATGAAAATAATAATTTCGCAAAAAATTAGAAAATGAAAATGAAAATATTTTTCTACCATCATCTATAATTAATGAAATTTAAATCTATAAATTTGGAAAAGAAGTTATTTTGACTAAATTAATATAACATTTAACATGTGTTAAACGGATACATATGAATAAAACCACCGTAAAAAACAAACAAAAATATAATAATGAAAATAATAATTTCGCAAAAAATTATAAAATGAAAATGAAAATATTTTTCTTTTAAAAAAGATTGAAAAAAAAAATAATAAAAATTTGTTAAAATAAATATGATTTATCATGTCTTATATTAAATATAATAAAAATATTAAATAAACCAAGTTATTTTTTTATAATTTGATTTATCACCTAATCAATATGTTTTACCACCTAATAAATACCGTTTGTTACATAATTAATACGGTTTGCATCTATTATGATTAATTATCTAAAATAATTTAACATTTAGTGCATTTGGTGCTTTTATTATATATTGTCAACATATCAATACATTGATGGGATATTAGAGGGGACAAATATATTTTTTCTTAAATGAATAAGTAAAAATAAAATGAAGAAAAGAGCACAAAAATATCAAAGATAATACCAAAATCTAAGAAAACTTGTTAGCATACATAGACTCGCAGTAACGTTCAAGGATCAACCTAGTAATATAGAATGTCATGTGTCAAAATTTTGAGAGAAATGGTGATTTCGAATTTTGAGGGACTAATGTGAAAAGTGTAAAACAAAAGTAGAATAGCTTCTTTTTGTTGAGATGAAAATTGACAATTGTAGAAATTTTGAAGGGCTTTTTTTACAAATGTGACAATTTTGTCTAAAAAATACATATTAGAGAAGAAAAAGAAAAAATATTTACGACTTTGAAATTAAAAAAAAATGAATTATGAAAACATAATAATAATATTAAGATCTAATTATGGATTTGCTTATTTTGACTCGTGATATCATGTTAAATTCATGAATTCATACTTAAATTAAGAGAGAGAGAGAGAGAGAGAGAGAGAGAGAGAGAGAGAGGTTTGAACATATTATTTAATGAATTAACTTGCTTGCTTAATGATGATTTACAAGAAAATTTGACAGAAATAAAAAATAACAAATTCAAAACAGCACAATCGTTTAAAGTCATTCAATCAAAAACCACTAACTATACTAGTAATTAATTCCAATCACTAATTATCTTAATTTCAAATTAAAAAACCCAACAAGCAAATAATGTTTGATAAAGTAGTATTGATATTTGATATTGTGGGCTTCGGAATTCGGATGTGAGAACTATGACCATATTCTAATGATCTTTTGATGAGATTTGTTCATTGGATATGCATGAGTCTTTAACAATTTTTCATTAGATGTGCATGACTCAATTCATTAAATTTGTATAAATATTTCTGTTTATATTTAAAATAATGATAGTCCAAATTGCCGCATGAAGTACTTTTGCTCTATGTTGCACGGATACGGATACGAGTATCGTATCCGATACGATAACGGCGATACGATAATTTTTTTGAAAATCTAGAATACGATACGTTATATAAATAATTTTAATATAAATTAATATATATATTCAAATAATTTTATTGAATTATTGTAAAAATCAAGATGTTATATTATTGATCTGGATATTTTTTACGAATAAGTAATATAAAAAAATATGACGTAAATGACTATTGAGTCCTAAGAATATTGAGTATTTTTATGCTGGACCAAAAAACAAAAAATAATGGACCGTCCGTATCAAAATCATATCAAGATGTATCCGAATCGTATCCAGCCGTATCGGAAACGTATCGTCCCGTATTGAAATCGTGTCCGTTAAAATTTATATATTAAAATAGTATGATATGCCATGTGACGTGTCAGATACATATCGGTGACGTATCCGTATCCGAATAGGTATCCGATAGTGTACGGTTCATTTTTTGGAGTATCCAGGCAACATAGTTTTTGCTTCTCTTAAACTAAGCCTTTTCCACTGATTATGCTTTAATTATATTTATTGGATTACATAATTCATTGGGTTTCTACTATTCTAATTAATTTTTATTGGATCTGCGAACTCACTATTATAATTGTTATTTGGGCTTATTATCATTAAAAATCAGTTATGACATTAGACCTGACTCAATCCATTACTTAATCTTGCATAATCATTTGTGATTGCTCAAGGATGGATCACACGGATTAAGGCATGGATTAAGGAAAATTAGTGGTTTAGAATTAACCTTGTAATTACTGGAGATAGTGGGATTGTTAAGAGATAACTAACTCTTGTACTATGAAAGAACGATGTGATTCAAATATTAGTGAGAAATAATTGTGAACACTTTGAAATCTTCGAATCTTTCACTCACTTCATTTAAATATGCACACATATTTGTTTGTTTTTGTTTTTCGACCCTTTTTTCAAACATCACCTAGATAGACATGCAGCAAAAAAGATGTCTAAAAAAACTAAAATAACTTCCCTAAACAAATCACAAGTGATTTGTGACAATTTGCTACTGCGGACGATAGGATTTTGACGCAATGCTTTTCGGGCAATAAATTCTTTCTTGGAGAAAGTAATGTCATCAACGTCTAGAGTTAGAACTTCAATTGTTACGTTAGTTCCCTAACGAACTTGTCATCGTAGTAATATTTCAATTTGTTGGGAATTTGTTCGAATTCAGTGGGAACGTCAAGTGTAACGAGGTCTATTTTCATTTTTTTTCTCTGTTTATGGCAATTAATGTTTCAAAACATTTGCATATATCAACTGACTTTTTAGTGCACTAGTGATGAAATGACACGTTCGAAATTCTCAGAAATAACTGTTGCCAAATAAAATGAATAAATGTGTTTATATTTTGTTATGTAGTGATAAAGCATGACATTTTATCAAATCAGTGTTTATATCGTAAATTCGTAATATCAAATGTGGGCATTTCAAATTTTATTTTGTATGATAATTTATTGTACCAAATCAATCCTATCAATAGCAATAAGAAAAAAATATATTAACCTAGTAAAATGTTATATTTAAACATAATTATATGATTTTTTAGTCCAAATCATTCACTAATCATTAATTTTATTTTTCTTCGGCTAATATTAAATATCTTAATGAAAAATATAATATTAAGATCCGTATCATATATTTTTCCGGATCCGAATATGATTTGGATGGGTTCGGACAATATTTGATTTTACATAATTAAATATCTTTAATTAAAAGCACAATTAGTCGGAATTGACTCGTAGAACTTACATAAACATTATTTTCATGATTTATCCAAAAATTATAAATCTGGAACTAAAGACAATAGATTTGGCCAAATAAGAGAAGTATTAAAAAAAATTTAAATCTGGAACTAAAATAAAAGTAAAAAAAAATTCATCGAGAAATCAATTATTTGAGTTTATGTTAGTTTAGTGACGTAGTGTATTTTGTTACTTAAATTATTCAAAATTTATTAAAAAAATTGTGATTTGTAATTTTGTTTAATTAATTTAAATATTAAATATAAAAAATAAAAATCCGCCGAGGTCCGCCGAGATTCCCGATTATTCATCCTTGGCGCTTGATGGTCGTCTACCGACTAGCGAGCGCCGAGCGATTTCTGGAACATAAATTATTTTAAATTTCTTAAACTATACATGAAACTCTCCAAAATCTAATAGATATTTCTTAACCAAAGTGATTTTGAACTCTCCAAATATAATACCTCACTCAATCACGATATATGAAAAGTGATTTTAGTATCAATGGATTTCTATTGTAGCCAATTAATTTATGATTTATACAACCTAGCCTAAAATCAATTCTGCAATTATATAATTGTTGTGAAGTCTTTAAAGCAATTGTTGTGAATTAAATTTGGGTAAATTTATAAATGAATAATGATTTTCGAATAAAAAATATGAGCATAAAAATGTATGATTTTCAAATATAAAATCTATAAAAAATTTAGGTACCCTCGACCGGGCCGGGCCCCCGACGCCCAGGGATCGGGCTGGGTCCGTTGGGCCCGACCCCCGGACCGGACCGCGCCTGGGCCCGACCGCCCGGGCCCGGACCCGCGTGGACCCGACCCACGTGGGCTCCCGACCCCCCGGCCGGACCCGACCCCCGTGCCGGGACCCCCTGGCCGGACCCGACCGACCCGAACCCCCGCCCCGGGCCGGACCGCGTGGGCCCGACCCCCCGGGCCGGTCCCGCGTGGGCCCGACCCCCCCGGGCCGGTCCCGCGTGGGCCCGACCCCCCCGGGCCGGTCCCGCGTGGGCCCGACCCCCCCCGGCCGGCCCCGCGTGGGCCCGACCCCCAGGGCCGGCCCCGCGTGGGCCCGACCCCCCGGGCCGGCCCCTCGTGGGCCCGACCCCCCCGGGCCGGACCCGCGTGGGCCCGACCCCCCCCGGGCCGGACCCGCGTGGGCCCGACCCCCCCCGGGCCGGACCCGCGTGGGCCCGACCCCCCGGGCCGGACCCGCCTGGGCCCGAGCCCCCGGGCCGGACCCGCGGAGGGCCGACCCCCCGGGCCGGACCCGCGGAGGGCCGACCCACCGGGTCGGACCCCACCCGGGCCCGACCCCCCTCACCGCCGCTCCACCAACCTGCAGCTGCATGAACAAAACACATCAAATATATATACACACCCACACCATACAGTACATGCATCTTACACACAACATACAACAACACACAAACATCACATAATGCATTTTATACACACACATTCACACTAATACATTTTATACATATCAATGAGTGAGATTCTTGGCCCACCAAACCTTCTCTGAATCTTGGCCCACCAAACTTTAGTTGTGTGTTCATCATTGTTGTACACCTAAAACAAAGAACATTTACTGATGTAAAACAATATATTTAAAGAGAAAAATGCATATTATGTACTGAAAGGGAATGTATGTACTCACTTAGAAACTTCCAGGTTGCAAGAGGGCCAAGTCTAGTCAAATCCCTGCTTCTAACAAAATATAAAAAGTTAGCATATCCAATTTTTTCAACAAAAAAGACCTTTTTTTTGTTTCCAGATTGAAACAATAGTATCTATGCATTCTTCATAAGTTTTGAAAGTTGTAACTTTTTGTCTAAATAGCAAAATCCAATACTTTTTTAAAGACTGAAGTTGCCTAAAAATGACAACAGAGGGTCCAAATTGAGGAAGAAATAGCAAAATCCAATACTTTATAAAGAAGAATGAAGTTGCCTAAAATTGCCTAGGTATCAGAGTGCCTAACCTAATACTTTTAAGAAGAAATAGTGCCAAAATACCTACAGATACAGATATATAGAAATTAAGACCTTTTCAAAGTTCACGCCAATAAAAATAACCATGAAGAGGAAAGAGGAAAGGACAGAATACTGTATACCTGATTAGGAGTTTGCTAAACTCTATCTTCTTGTACATCTCTGCCTAGCTTCTCGCGATTCCTGTTTTGAAATGCCATATCCACCAATTTCTCTGCCTAGCTTCTCTCTCTTTTGATTCCTGATGAGGGATTTTGGAGTCTACAAGAACGGAGATGCTTTGAGTAACTCATAATCATTATTCGTACTGAGAAGAGGAGAAATGGAAATTAGAGTATTGTGCTGTGAAGAGGAGAAATTAGAGTTTTGTGCTGTGAAGAGGAGAAGCGAAAATTAGAGTATTGTGCTGAGAAGAAGAGAAGAAGAAATGAGCCAGTAAAGGGGAAGGGGATAATATAACGGCTGATTTAGGATCTCCAACGTTCGGATTTCCAACGTTCGGATTTCCAACGTTCGGATTCCTAATATGACCGTTGGAGAGCAATCATCTCCAGTTCGTAGAGAACTGGATGAAGCAGCACTCGATCTATTCAAAAAGAGAGGATACAGTCCTGTTACGTTTCTGATTTTGCAAGGTCCGCTTCAAATGTGTTTCCCATTTTGTTTTTTTCAAATAATTTTCACATGGATTTAGTCTGATAAATAATTTATCTTATATTTATTTTTCCGAATTTAAGCAACCGAATAGCAGGATAATTATCATCGTGGTGTCCACACTATTTAAGGTAAATTATTTATCATAATCAACAATTCAATTTTAATTCCATAGCAAAAGTTAAATCAATTAAACATTTAATCCTCAATCAATCGAGCGTCATTTTGACCCAATTGGAACCGAAATATTCAAAGCAGAGAAATCATATTTACACGGAACTCCGTTAAAGCTACTGTCGATTTTAGTCGATTATTCATGGGGCCATCCAGACTATCAACCCTGCGACGAGGCAAATTTTACATTTTCATCCCCCCACTTAAATTTATGGAAATTTCATTTTCACTCCCCGATTTTATACAAACTGCGTATGTTTTTATTTTTCGTTTTAGATAATTAACTTAGTACCAGAGGGATATAGTAATATGCGTAATTAACATAGTACCGTGGCAAAAAATAACATATGCGTACCCTTATCTCAAACTATCTGATATAGTATTATGCGTAATTTTAAATGTGTGGGGTTAGGGTTACCATAATTTTATTCTAATTTTCCTCATACTCAAAACCCTAATTTGGATTTTGATTAGGTGAGGGCGAAATGATTAGCGGAGTACTTCAAGCATATCCGACATGTGCCGTTCCCTTCAAAGTGAGTGAACAGGAAATTTTTTTATTTTTAAAATGATGAATAAATATGAAATGACTAAAATACCCTCCAAGTCCAGACTTGAAGCTGCCACAAACTACTTATCTCAAACTGGAACGAATTACATGCAACTTTCGCTTAAAAGTGCGAATTTACGATCCAGACCCTGGAGATTTTAATCATCGTGCATGACGAACCACTGTTAATCTTTCAAGAATATTCGACCTATGCCGAATCCCTTCAAGGGTGAGTGAACACAATATTCCAAAAAATTCTTGCAATTTTTTATTTTAAATGATAAATAAATATGAAATGACTAAAATACCCTTCAGATTTGAAGTAGGGACTCGAGCATAGCTTAGTATAGAAGCAGGTGCTGCCATTGACTACTTTGTACTTTTACAGTACTGGTACTATATCTAAAAAGAGACTCACTCCCTTCTCCTTTTGTTAGAAAATTTTCACAATGGTCCCTGTGTTGTTGAGAATTGCGAAAAAAGGGCTTTCGACACTTCCTTCACACTTTTCCGTTCTAATATTTCAGTATCGCAAGAATTGAGGGTTTTTTTGTTCCAATTTGTAACAATGTAGGGGCTTTTATGCAAAATTCCCTATTTCTTTACCTTGATTTCGTTTTTAATTTTCAAAATCTATCTTATAGTGGATACTAGGTCTTCGATTAGTTATTTTGGAAAATTTACAAAAAAGCCCATGTACTATTTATATTTTTAATAGTACAAAATATTACCGGAGACATACAGGGAAAGCGTAATTTCATTCGTATCCCTGCAGTTCTCAAAAAATTATCTATACATATCCAACAAAATATGATAATATCCCTCCAGATTTAGTAAATATTCCTGCTGATTTAGTCTCAAAAAATCATCTATATACATGAAAATAAGTGACTCAGAAAGATGGTTAAGCATTTTTTTTTGTTTTGAAAAACTATGAAATGAGGGTATTGATGATATTTTTCATATTTTGCAACATTTATGGTATTTCACATTTTGGAGGGGTCTATATGCCTGTTGCACAAAAGAGTTTCTTGTCGTCATGGGATTGGTTTTAAATACTTCATTAATTTTATTATTTTTGCTTTTATTTATTATATTTATTTTATAGTGTAAAACAGTGTCTATTTATAATCATTATTATCATAAACAGAGGATATCACCAATAACTTAAATAATCATTATAATCCTTATTATCAAAAGAATTGTATAACTAAACATTGCAATCGTAAATCTTTTCATTTATAAAACAACCGAATATATTTAGTATTCTTCAATACAAAAATATTGAATAAGACGAGCCTTGCGGTTCGCGGATTACTAATCCTGTCCCGTGATCCAATAGAATTCCTTCTATTCTTGCAGCTAAACAAATATAAATATTCAAATTTTAAATAAAAATTAGATCATTATTAATTGATTTAAATAGAATATTTTAGTACCTGCATGTACATCCATAATTCCAAAATTCTGCATCCTCGATAGTATATAGAATGGTAACCCTAAAACAGTACATTAGAGAGAATATACATAAATTAGCTAACATATAACATTTAATGAATCAATAAGATACATGTAATATGATGTGGACTCTTCTCTATTCGAGCATATCTTTTAATCCTTTTCACGTTCAATTTCACTAACTCGTTTAGAAAAAATATCCAATTTCACAGTAAAAACTGTAGGGCTACTTTGTGTGTTTACAATACTAAAGAAGAAATCGGCTCTTCATTCAGGTTTAAAGATGGTATTTTGAAATAATTTTCAGATTTTAACATTTATTTCACTACACCACTTAACTTCTAGCATATACCTTTTCTTAAAAAGAATATTTTAGACAATAGTAAATTGTTCTTTTATCTCTTAAAAAAGGGAGATTTTTTTCTCTCTCAATCTAATTAACTGTTAATGTTCTATGTTAATTCCTTTTCTCTTCCTCCTTCTTGTTCTATAAAAATACTTACCCCAAATCTTTGTTTTTTACCCGAGATTTCGAAGTTATGCATGGAAATGGTAGGGCTGCGTTGGATTATTACGTGTCGATAAATAGCGACGTGTATATTTCCACGTATTTTGGTAATATGGATAAGATGGTGGATGCGATGAGAGCGATGAATGGGTTGCATGAAACGTTGCTTTTGAATAGAAGGGTTTTTGCAAATTATAGTGTGATGGGGTTTGAAGGGGTTTTGTGGATGATTTGAATGATTGTTTTTGTGAGTTCATATCGTAGGTTAATGGTTGTATCGTATAATTTTAAATTTTCTTTGATTTTTTTTTCCTCGTGTTATTTTTTTTGTACAAGACATTGAATTTCTGGATTTTCTTGTGTATAGTATTTTTTTTATCAATCATGTCATATTGATGTGTTTTATAAATTAAAATTAGTTTCAGTTTCTTATTTTATTTAAAGACGGACAATTGCTAAATGAATAACAACATTATGATCTTACAAACAAAAGAAAATAAATGAAAAGAATACTATCAATAAACCTTCTTAAAAAAAATTCAATATTTTCAATAAAACTTTGTTAATAATTTAGGTATTTTTTTTACCTTGTGAAGTTCAATTTTTTTTTAATCCCTGCCATTGGATAATGGATTTACATTTTTATTCTTTTTGTTGAACACAACGTGTGAGAAACAAGAAAAAAAAAATTATATGAGGGTAATGCTAATAAAAAACAACTCAAAATTATATGAGGGTTATCAACATGAAAATTAGCGTATCATAAACATTGAATTATATTATATTTAAGACACACAAAATTGAGATTTATTAAATAAGAATCATGACCATACTTCTTTATAATAATATTATTTTGAATAATATATTAGAAAAGACAAATGACAATAATAATGCCAACCTCAATATTCCATGGAAATATGTGTTTATAAACGTCAAAAAATCTTCATATTGTATCCAACTTGGTCAAATTTCTAATTTCATCTCGAGCAATTTTTCTTTATAAAAAAGGTAAATACAACTACAAAACGGGAAATGATACCCGCCTGGCGTGGAACCAAACATCTCTTTTTCCAAAATTCTGCAAAAAAGTGTTAATTATCTTTTGTAATAAAAGGCGAACAATCATTCTCCGCCAGGCGGACTACCATTCTGCGCAAAAGACAGTTTCCGAATATTGTTCCATGAATGATTATTTCGTGAATAAACTTTAGAAAGTTGGTTATATATAAAAAAATTCCTAATTTCATTTGTAAAATTCGTATGTTCTTTGTGTATAATTTGTATATAAAGGGTGAGGTGATAATAAAACGAAAATAATTCTAAGCAATTACAAAAAAGGAAACATGAAGATTTTTTTATATTTTATAGGTATAGTGAATATAGTGAATAATCTTTTTAAGTTAATCATGATATTTGCCATTTTACATATTTGAAATTTTGCAATGACAGTTTGGCATTTGAAGAGGAACTTGCCCATTGATATTTTAATATGTTCTAATTAAAATATCACAACCCTTTCAAAAACATAGAAAAATACAAATAAAAACCATCTAGTCAAATTTGTATAAAGTTCGGAGAAAAATGAACCTATTTGTATAAAAATTATATCGATTCTACACACTCGCATTCAACATCTCAATTTTGGAGGTTTAAATCGACGATGTAAATTTTATACTTGGCGATTGCAAACAAATTTTTTTGCAGAGATGCTAGGCTCACGGAAATAAACCACCGAATTATCACAGAATTACACATGGCGCACATTAAATAGTTAGAAATTAGTAGACCTATTCAATTCTTTCTGTGCTTAACTCATCGGTAATCAATTTGTGATTAAATTCGGTAATTCAAGATTTTTTGTTTTTTTTGGGCATTTAAACAAAAATTATAAATTTCATATTGGGTGATTGTGAACAAATTGTGTGTGTGTGTGTGTGTGCGGGGACAAAAACTCGTGATTGGAAAAGGTTTTATTTATTTTTTACATGTTACTTTCTACAAACCCAAAATATCATATTTATCCTTCAAAAACACAAAATCACATTTACCTCCTCAATTTTTTTTGACGGTAAATATGATATTTTTATTTGTTAAAAGTATAATACGATACTTTGGGATTTAGAAGAGTAAATATGTAAAGAAAAAAATATTAATCCTGACTTCCTATAGAACAGAAATGTGACTATTTTAGGTTTAGAATAATTAATTGAATCTAACGAAAAGCAAACCAAGAAATGATTGGCTCTCCGTTCATGCATGATACATGTATCAGTTTGATCTGGTTGGAAATAATTAAATTCAAAATTTAGTACTGTCAGCTTGATTTATAATTTAACTAACTAAGGAGAAAATTACAATTTTGCCCTAATCTGTTTGGACAATCGGAATCTCTTTACTAATAATAACCATAACAGAAGAAATCATTTTTTTATGATTAGTTTTGTTTATAGAAAAGACAAACAAAAGATAAATCGTGCAGTGTATTCTCCTTTTCGTTCTATTATCTCTTTTCCAACTCCCAATTCTTCCATAACTCGTCATTTGGGAAATTCTCAAATCTCTTTGAATAGATTCATAACAATCGTCAAAGATGGAGAAAAATGGCAATCCAATTGTAGCTCAAAAATCAAGTAGTTTCTCGTCCTCCAAACGCGAAGAGAAATCATGTGAAATGGAGAGGAACCTCTCTTTAGGCAACATGAAGCTTGAATCGTATCGAAGGAAAGAATCTGATTTTGTGAATGAACAAATAAAAGAGGATGAAGAAGGGGAAAAGGGTGATGATGAAACCAACGATGAAAATGCCTCCAATGACGAAGAATCAAATCCAACAGTCGAAAACGAACCTGATTTTGCAGCCCTCTCAGAAGAAATTGATCAAATTCTCAGCTCTCTTTCCAACTTCAACCGCGAGAAATCCAACGAAGCACAAGCACCCAAAATCTCGAAGACCATCATCAACAAGTTCATTGAATTCGTCTCAAACAAGATTGAGAGATACGAAAATGGAGATGAGAAATGGGTCCCTGAGCTGGAAGATCTTCCCCTCCTACCTTCAGTTGGCCGTGTTTGGCATCTTGCCTCGTATACCAGAAAGTTCTACGGAGATCTCAATTATTTAAAAGTCACGAACCTCGCTGAGGGTATTCTTCATCGAGCAATGGCCCTCTTGGAAGAAGAATTCCACTCTCTCCTTCTAGAAGATCCTCATGTCGAATCCACTAGGAATTCATCATTCGGCAAGAACCAAGAACCTGATCGGTGCGTCCTCCCCCCGCCAACTCAAACAGAGGAGGACAAATTGAAGGAATTATCTTTGCCATATCCTCGTGATACCATTGATCGTCTTCGCGACATTGCAAAATCTATGATTTCTTCTGGTTATATTATACAGTGTTATGATGTCTACAATGCTGCCAGGTATAATGCCTTTGAGGCGAACTTGGCGAGTCTAGGCTATGAGAAACCAAACATTAATGATGTCGTAAATATGGATTGGGGTCCATTAGAAGGGGCGATCGATACATGGATCAAGAAGCTTAAACATGCTGTTACGACAGGCTTTTCATGCGAACGCGAGATTGCCTCAAAGATTTTCTCTGATCACAAGGAAGTCGCTTCTCAATTTTTTCATAACTTGGTAAGAGAAATTGTTTTGAACCTCTCAAACTTTCCCATGGCTATGTTCATGACGACGCGCTCAGCGGAGAAGCTGTTTAAAATCCTCGACATATATGAGGCATTAAGGGACTCCGAGTCTATGATTGAGTCCGTTTTCCCTATCAATGAAGGGGACGATGTCGATGATGATATGATGGCATCCTGTAAAAAGGATTTGAAGTCAGATATCTCATCTGTTCGCTCACATATTGGTGAATTGGCAATGGAGATCTTTTGCGGTCTAGAGAGATCGATCAAATCCGATACGGGGAAGACACCCGTGCCTGGCGGGGGTGTCCATCCTCTAACCAGTTATGTGATGAACTATTTAAAGTATGCTTGTACCTATAAAAGTTCCTTGGAAGAAGTCTTCGATGACTGCTGCGGGAGTAATTTTGACAACAATGAAAATTGGGAAGAAAGTGGTAGTAAAGTTAATGATAATGCTTTCGCGGTTCAATTGATCAAGGTGATGGATCTCTTAAATGCAAATCTCGAGGCGAAATCAAAGCATTACAAGGACCCCGCATTGAATTACATATTTCTCATGAACAATGGGAGGTACATCGTGCAGAAGATCAAGGGTTCAGCTGAGATCAATGCGTTGATAGGGAACACATGGGGTCGTAATCGTTCCGCGGGACTGAGGCAATATCACAGTAATTATCAAAGAGATACTTGGCCTCGGGTTCTTGACGCCCTTAAAAATGATGGATTAATGGTGAAAGGGAATATTCAAAAAACGGTTCTCAAGGAGAGGTTCAAAAGCTTCAATGCATTGTTCGAGGAGATTCACAGGACTCAAAGCGCTTGGGTCGTCAGCGATGAACAGTTAAAGTCCGAGCTTAGGGTTTCCATTTCTATGTTGGTAGTGCCAGCATACAGATCATTCAAGGGCCGATTCGAACAACACTTTACAGCTGGCAGACAAACTGAGAAGTACATCAAGTTTTCTGCGGAAGATTTGGAGAAGTACATTGAAGATTTCTTCGAAGGTAATCCTGTGTCCATGGCGAGGCGACGGTAAACATTTGCCCCCATATCATGATCTCAACATTCTCGATGAGGTGAACAAGAAAGATTTGTTGGCTTGATTAACATTTTAATTAAGAGTTAATTGACACGTCAATTCATTTTAATATATTATTAATATTGATATATGTGTTTTGTATTAAGATACTCGATGATGCAACTTCGCATTCATTATATGGTGCTTTTATGGCACATTGTAAACATTTATTATGTAATTAAGACAATTTTATTGTTATCTTTCATGAAGTTGTGTTTATATTTTATTTTATTTCACCTCTTGTTAATTTTACTTGGACACTTTTCTTGTTTACCACTTCAACAGAATTTACTGGATATAAATGTTTATGAGATTATGATACTTTTTTATTAGGTTGTTGTTAGCCGACTTAGGGGTTCCATAAATTATACACACATTTGTTCACCTGGTTAACCTATATATATATATATATATATATATATATATATATATATATATATATATATATATATATATATATATATATATATATATATATATATATATATGGTCTTCCAAACTCGTTCCAAACCCTTTGATAAGATGGCAAAAAAAAATTAAATGAGTTGATTATCTTCTCTAATTGACTCAATTAATTATTAATTGACACGTTAATAAATTATATTGGTACATATTAATTGACATGTCAATTCAATTAAACTATCAATTAAATCGTTAATCAAATTAATTAATAATACTAATCAACTTACTTAACCTTCTCTTGCCACCTCATCAAGATTATTTTTTGTGTTTGAGAGACTCCGTATATAACCCCTACATCTATTGCCCTGCCTTAGTCTCTAGTGTAGCTCATTCTGTCACTTTGCTCGTCGTGTAGGATGGGGATTGAGATTGTTGTCGAAAGATACCGGAGTTCCATTACTTCCATATAGTCCAAGTGAGTCACTATAGGGTGTCTAATACGGATCTATTTTTTTTTTGGAGGAGGATTTGGTGGAGTTGTGCATTGGAATTGTCGTATCCATGTATCACACGTGGAGAAGCATAACATGTGGATTTTTCAAAATTTTAGGATCTCGTTCCGATCAATCTCATGTATGGATGGAAGAGTTGTAGATTTACCTCACACTGATTTCGCGGTGGGCCGAACACGTAGGGTTGACGCGTTAACTTTCCGTCATGCTCTTCTTCTTCCCGGTTGAATTTTGTGTCAATTGATCACAAATTCTCTCATTTGAAATCTCTACCACTACAACAAATTGGGGTATCGGCAACGATACGGTGACTAGAGTTATGATGGTGCCTAAAACTTCACTTTTAGACACGGTTCCGTGGCTAAAGAACTAGTAATGGCTATTGCATGTCTTAACAAACACGGACCGTAGCTGTGAAAACCGTGCAAACAATTAGCCACGGGTCGCGACTACAAGTTTTTCCAGGCATCAGGCACGGACCATGTATGTTGACCCTTTAGCCACCGTGAAATCTATTAGTCACGGACCGTGTCTAAAGATTTTAGATACGGACCGACTCTATTGAAACTTTAGCCACCACGATAATTAATAGACACGGAGCCATGACTAAATACTTTAATCACCATCCGTGCCTACAAGACTGTTTAGCTACTGTGTGTGACTATAAATTGGATCTTCAACTGTTGTTGCCCGTTGCTAATTCTTGATTTGATTTAACTTAATTGACTGAAAATTTCATATTTTATATGTTTTTAAAATGATTGAACCATAGCCCATAGGTTATAATATTCAATTTCTATAAATATATTCATCTTAAAAATATGTTCTATTATTATTGAACCAATTACAAATTTTTGGTCCATATTGAATATCAATACGCAAATATCAAAAATTATGATTTTGAATTAAAATAAACAATAAATTTCTTAATTATTTGCAAATAAATTTCTTTACTACTTGTAAATAATATTTTGATGGAAAAAAAAATGATGAGTTGAAACTTGAAAGACAATCATTGATATTGAAACTTTGCAAGTTACAAAAAAAAAAAAAAAACCCATAGTCATTGTTGCTAGACGAGCTCTTGAGCGTGAAAGAAATAAAAACATTACATTGGAATTTGGATCTTGTGTGGTTATCAAATTTGTATATTTGTGTTTTGAAAATATATGCATAATATTACTACAATCTTTCTTGTATATATAATTGAGCCACTTATTCTATACTACAAATAGGACACATTAGATCCAAACACGTGATAATGAATATTTGTTTTATTACAAATTATTTTCTACACTTTTATTACGATATATGTGGGGTTTGACTCATGTGCAATATATACAGGGGTGTAAACGGTTCGGATCCGGTTCGGATAGTGGTCATACCAGATCCGGATCCGTATTTTTTTCGGATACGGATACGGATACGGATATTCCCGGATCCGGATACGGTTCGGATATTAAACGGATACGGATTCGGTTCGGATATCTCGGATACGGATACGAATCTGGATATTATTCGGATAGTTTATACGGATATTTGTATGTAAAATAACTACTTATTTTACCAACGAATCTCAAACAATATCAAAATAATACTTAAATAATACATAAAAGAACATTATAATTTTACGAAAAAAAATCAAGTATTTGACAAATATTTTGAGATTTGGAAAAGCATACATGAAATATTCATTTTCTTTTTGAATGGACTTGATTTATCAATTATAAGTCATGCAAACATAAACTTATATTGGGTCTATAAGACCAAAGTTATTTAAAAACATAATAAATTTTCAAAAACGGATATCCATTTTTATACTGTTATTCGGATCCGGATAATATCCGGATTCGGATCCGGATCCGATCCTTATTATCAAAATCGAATCCGGATCCGTTCGGATCCGGATAATTTTATTCGGATCCGGATATTTAGGCCGATTCGGTTCGGGTCGGTTCGGATAATATCCGAACCGTTTACATCCCTAAATATATATCATTTTGTAAATAGTTGTAGAAATATGAGTAAGAGCTTTGATTAAATAAATATCATGATTTCATGATTTCCCATTTATAAATAGTGATAAATGATTCTCATCTCCCATGAGAATGCTAAATCATCACAACTGATATTTTCATTTCTTTCAAAATAATAAAAAAATAAAAAAAAATAATAATTTGTTATCCTAAATCCTGAACAATAATGATGTTTAAAATGACAAAGTTTCAAACTAAAAAATAAAAATAAAAAATAGTAATATGTTTCAAATGTCAAAATAGTTTGTTTTATATTGTGTTGTTATAAGTTGCGATGATAAAATTCTTTTCATGTAATAAATTATTAAAATATAATATAATTTAAATTTTATTTGTTTGATTGAGGATGTCGTATCTTTTGTTACATAAGAATAAGGACAATATCCACGTCTTAGATTTGGACTACAATATATCCTTCAATCCTTCAATAGTATTAATTTTGAACATAAGACCACAATCAAGACACGTGTTTTTTTTTTTTTTTTTTTTTATTGCACCCCAAATCATACCCATATATAAAAGAAAAAATACAATTGACTCTCAAACTAATCACGATATACTTGATGAGATAACAAAGTAAATTGATTAGCATTTCTAATTGACTCAATTAAATATTAATTGACACATTTAATTAACAAAGTGAATTGATTAGTATTAATTTTGAACATAAGACCATAATCAGATGTCCTTTTTTTTTATTGCACCCCAAATCATACCCATATATAAAAGAAAAATATAATTGACTCTCAAACTAATCACGATATCCTTGATGAGGTAACAAAGTGAATTGATTAACATTTCTAATTGACTTAATTAAATGTTATTTGACACGTTTAATTAACACATCAATCATTTATAATATGTTAATATTAGTAAATATTAATTGACCTGTCAATTCAATTACACGGTTAATTAAATCGTTAATTGAGTCAATCAATAATAATAGTTAACCTATTTAATCCTCTTTTGCCGCCTCTTCAAGGATGTTATTTTGTGTTATTGGGGCTCCATATATAATCTCCGTATAAAACTATAGCTCAATTGTGCTTTTTTAAGAAAAAATTGATATTTTTGAAGTTAATGGATGACATTTTAAATATATATTTCGATTTTATGTGTATTATTCACGATTTTGTTTTATTTGTTTTGAAAAATAAATTATTTGAATTATAACATGTTATAATTTATTTATTTTGTGTGGATTTATAATGATGAACCAATTTCGTGGATCATTATTAATTACAATGCATATATTCATGATAGACAAACTTCACAAACATTTATTAATTATAATGCATTTATTGACATCAATATTTTTGCAAACATATCATGATTATATAATTGAGTTTAAATGTACCCGCGCAAATTTTATTTTAACAAATTATACAAAAACATGTAAAAAAAATATGAAGTCCCGCGCAATTGTTGCGCGGGTTATTGCTAGTTTTTTTTAAATTTCAAAATTATTCTTAATTCTGTCTTATATTTTTGCATGTATTGAGTGAATGAAAAAAACAAATTAAACATTTTTTAAGTTAAGGACATCTAATTATAATATCTAATGACACTAATATATTGGCCTAGTGCAACATTTTTTTCTTATTACATAGTATATACAAATCGTCATTGTAAAAACGCATACCTACAAACACACAATATTTTTTAATTAGTTTTTTATAATAAATCACCAAAAATAAGCCTTTTACACAATTAATTACTCGGTACTCTCCACAATAGGTCTTAAAGGGACCGTCTTTTTTTTTTTTTTTTTGCGAATACCAGATTACTTCAAAGATTATTTAACCAAAATTAATTTCCTTAAAATAAGAAGACGAGGAATCATAAAATCTCCCAGTCCGACTCGTTAGATCGATTCGAGGGCAATTCGGTAACTTCGCCAACACGAGAACTCGTTTTCTTAGACCGTCTCAATTTAGAGATAAATTTAGCTGCTGCTTTTATCTGCTAAATAATATCTCATAATCAAAATTAATATTACAAACATATATATATATGATTATAATCAAAGTTGAAAGTTATTATTACCTTGAAATGATTTTTATAATGGTTGGGTTGATGATACGAAGCGAGGGCGAGATCGTAATCCACATCATCATCCCATCCATCTTGTAGATCTACATCCTCAAATCCTCCTACATCTTCTTAATCGTACCAAAAACATGTATTATTGTATTATATTATAGATTTAATTTTTTTTCATTTATTTAATTTGAATGAAATTGGCGCTATAACAATATTAATTTCAATTATAATTAATAAGAAATTAAAAGGACAAACCAAATTCATGGGGTTTCAGGAAATCAACCAAATTGGTACAAGCCGTTGCGTCCTCATCCATCTTTATACCGGTACCAGTACTGGTACCGGTAGAAGTACCGACATGAGAATTGTAGTCTTGAGAAGTGCTTGGTTCTGCAAACAAGGTACAAAAATGAAAATAGAATTAGTATATGATTGATTGAATATAATTTCAAAAAAGAAAAAGATTGAATAGAATTATAATAGTACCGGTTCGTACCAGTTATTTAAAATATAATAGTACCTGAATGGATTTTGGTACATATTTCCTCTTGAATAGATTTTGAAATCGTCAAATTCTTAATATCTTCACCAATCAGAGTCTCAGAACTCTCTTCATTATCCAAATTTGAATTATCATTTAATTTGATTTCTGATTTAGCAATTGGTTTTGATTCTTCACTAATTGGTGATGGCTTGAAGATTGATTCGGAGGTATCGAGATCTGTGTCAAACCAATCTGCTGCCACCTCATCGGCCATCTTTCTTGCAAAATTCAAACACTTGCTCGAAATCTAATCGAATTAAAAAAATGAAGAATGAATTTTTTTCATCAATTAAAAGTTTAAAATCTGTGTCAAACCTGAACAAGTTTATTAACTTCGCATACTTTGCCAAGATCCTGATATATTTTCTCAAATCCATCCAAAGAAAACCCAATGTCCATTAGATCCAGAGAATCAATTAAATTTTCATCCATGCCCTCTTAAATTCTGGAATTTACTTTCTGCAAGATCTTTTGTGCCAAAGTTCTGAAATACAAAACCAAATAAGAACAAATTAATTAATTTTTGTAGAAATTTGGAAAAAGTAATTTAGGTAGAAATTTTGTATTTATATTAAGCAAAAACAAAATACTGTTTCCTGACAATGAGAATTTTGTTTCTCTCATAAAAAAATTGTTTCTCCCGAACAGTGACAAATTAAATTTGCATGCATACAGTATCTTTTTTTTGTTGGCACCTAAAACCCTAAACAAAGAGTAAAGTCTCTCATCCTCCTTCAATAATTGAACTCCGAAACAGAAGACAAAAAAAACTTAACAAAAAGAAGATTCTGGCCAACAAAAGGCCGATTTTGATTGTTTCGAAGGTATCCAAAACCAAACCAGAAGATACATGAAGAAAAAACGATACAAAACAACAACAAAAAATCGGAACTTTACCTTCAATTATCCTTTCCATCTACAATGAGATTTTGAGTCGAGATAAGTAATATGCCTCGGAAGTATATAATATAACCAATTTTTCGATCAAAAAGATAAATCTTAACAAATTTGTAATCAATTGAGTGGAAGCAAGATGAAAAACAAAACTAACCCAAAGAAAATCGAGGAGAAAATAATCCCCAAATCAGAAATAACAAAAAGGAGTGAAGAAAGTAAAGTACCTTAAAAAGCAAGATTGAAGCTTTTACAACTCGAAAATCCCGAGTTCGCAACGATTAAATTAATGAAATTAAATGAACAGATAAATCACTGCTGATTCAGGGGATAGAGAATAAATAAGTGAAAGGGGCTTTTCATAAAATAAAATATATAAAGGGCCTTTTCAGAAAACAAAAACCCCGCTAATAAAACGGCCTTTGTCGTATTCACATTTGTCTATTCAAGTGACATAATTCGAATTCTCTCCAGTTAATAAATACTGGAGATGTACTTGTATCCTTTGACAAATATTTTTGGAGATTATACTAGAATTCTCTCCAGTTAATAAATACTGGAGAGAAGTCAAAAATTGTATCAATGGAGAGATTAATTACGATCTATAAATTAATAAAAAAAAAATTGAACACGTAACTGGAGAGAAAAAATAATTAATTAATCAATCCATGCCAAATAATCTATGATGCGATTGTCATATCTAAAGTGTCAATTGCTTAATCAACGCCAGTATTTTTTTTTATCACAGAAAGATATGCAAGTTTTTTTTTTTTGATCAACTAAGGCAAGTGAAAGATATGCAAGTTTTCTTTGAAATAGAAAAAAAATTAATGAAATTTTGAAGTTATATATTTTTCATTGATAATTAATATATAAATGATAAATCTAATGAAAGGCGAGTAGGAGCCAAAGAAGTTGTTATCGCAATTCCCAAATGATGCTGCAGAATTAATGAACTAAAAGAGAAGGCTTTCGATCCTTCAATTCAATGCAATAAAATGGACCCTTGAAGCTGCTTTCAACGAGATTGTTTGGCAATCCAAAATAGATGTCCAATTAGGGGAAAAATTAATATCTTCATCCCAAATTCATCAAAGATTTTGTTGAAATGGCACTGATTAAGAATAATTAATATACCAATTAAGATCTAATTAGCACACAACATATGATTAACATTTAACATGTACTAATTAATAAAATTTGAATGTTTGTTTTTTCGTCTAGAACATGTATTTACAAGGACGGAGCCAAGATAGATTATTAGGGAGGGCCTAGATCATAGAGAGCCGAGATAATTGTACACGTATACATGTCTAGTTAAAAAAAATTCAAAAAAAGCCTAACTAGGACTTGAATTCATGATCTTTTATATCTCAAACATGTGTTGGACCACTGGACTATCAATCTCTTTGTGTATAATCATAATTTTTCGTACAAATCATCTTCGTCAAGACTCAAGAGAGCTATATCCGTGCCGGTGACGCCCCCCTAGGTCTTCTTCTTTTACTTTTGTGTTTTTGCCAACTATTTTCTCCCTCGATTGATGAATCTTATGAGAGACTCTTCCATCGAATTCGAACGAACGTGATTTTCTTTGCTCTAGATTGTTGGATCCTTGCCCGTAATACTAATGACCATTGCAATTTCGTCAACTCAACAACGAAAAAAAATCGGCAATCATAACCTTCAAATAAATGTTAAGGAATTTGCACGGTGTGTTTCATCGTCAAAATTTAGATTACAAGAAGATGAACAATTGGACGTTCACTATGCAACTTTTTCTTGTTTGCAATTAATTTTTATTTTAGGTTTAGGTTAAGATCCAAGTCTTAGTTCTAGTTGTTTGACTTGGCAAATGTACATGAGCCGTTTATCATTTTGCTATTCTAATAGAGACATTCGAAAGCAAAAAAACAAAAAAATCAAGGCCGGTTGTAAAAATAAATGATTCATCATACAAAATGAAGCGGATATGGACTTGGTATAAAAATAATCAGGCCTAAACAGGCCTAGCTACCTTCTAAGAGGCCCTTAATCAAGTGATCTAGACGGGGTAGCTCATAGCTACTTCGCTTAAGGCTAGCACCACATCCGCTTCGTCAATTTGAATTATGTACTTCTTCGATATTGGATGTGTACAGCTGGCTATCTCATGGCCGAGCTTTACCTTTACGAGGATGAATGCATGCAGAACTCTTGTCGTCGATTGAACATAGGATTCCCCCTTGTTCGTACTGCTCTTATACCCAATCCGTGAAGTTGTGTCCTCCCTTCTTCTCTTGGTGGTCCGCACTGGACGAACCAAATTGGAATAGTCAGTTTCGGACCTGTGAATAGAACCTATTTTTTGAAAGTCAAGGAAAGAAGTCTTGAAAGTGTGGGGCTGACTAATTACCGTCGGTTTAAAAAAATTATGAAATATATTCACTTGTATTTTATCTTTATTTTGAATTTCATATGATCATATATTAAATATTTTTTCTCTAACTCAAAGTTATGAAAAAACAATTATGTAAAAAAGAATAAGTATAATTACATTAGTGACTTGTAAGTCTAATTATTAGTATTTTTAAACCTATAATTTAAAAAAAAATGTACATACTAAGTATGTTATATTTTTAATTTTATAAAAAAAAAGTCATGTCGATCTTGTAAAAAAATAATAATAATAAAAGATATTAATTTAACAAACACAATTAACTTCTTCAACTTATAAAATATTATTATTTTTTATTTTTTGATATGTAAATTGCATATGATTTTTTTTTAGTATGTCTGCACATGTTATTTTATTATTTTACGATAGCATTTATTTATTTTTGTATGTCGTATTAGAGTAATATATAAATATTTCGCATTATGTCAGATTCAAAAATAATATAATTATTTTGTTACCGTGACATTTTTAATCAGTATGCTTTTTATTTTTCACAAAATATCATGTTTGTTTTCTGAAAATAACAACTAAATATTATGTGGATGACAAAATAAATAAAATAAATTTGTCGCCTAACGCGAATAATTTCTTAGTTTATTAATAAAATTTGCCTTGCTTGAAAATTAAATCGGTGTCTATTTATATATGGGAAATTTTCAAAAAACCCCCTATCTTTTTTGGATATTCTAAAAAAACCCCTATATTTTTGGAAACTCCAAAAAACCCCCTCTACCAAAGTTTTATTTTCAAATACCCCCCTATAGGGGTTAAATCTAACCATGGATGGTGTTAAAAAAAAAATTTGACCAAAATGCCCTTCTATTTTCATATGTATATTTTTGTTATTTTTTCATTAAATGTTGTGTTTGTATAATTTTAATATTTCATTTATTATTCATGAAAAACTAACATCAGATAATAATAAAATAAAAACCTTGAAAATATATTGATAGAAAAATATTTCTTTAAACATCTATTTTATTTTTATTTTCGTTTTTTATGTATGTTTTTAATAGATCCATGATATTTTAATTTTTAAATATTTGCAAGGTGTTCTTTTAATATTATTGTTCATCTTATTATTATTTTATGTTATTTTTTCAGTAAAAAAAATATGAAAGTCAAATATATATAATGTATGAAATATTAAAATTATATATATATATAACATATGATAATTATTTTTTAAAAATTATGATATGCTAAAAAAAAATTAGGAATTTTTTAAAATTAATACAGATAACAAAAACATTATTTTAATTACTAAATATGTTAAAAGAAGGGTATTTTGGTCATAAAAAAATATTTAACACCGTCCATAGTTAATTTTAACCTCATAGGGGTATTTGAAAATAAAAGTTTGGTAGAGGAAGTTTTTTGGAGTTTTCAAAAAGATAGGGGTTTTTTTGAAAATTTCCCTTTATATATTTGGTGTGTTTTGTTATATTTTTATATGTTCCTTATATATATTTTTATTTGAAACTTGCAACTGAGGCCGGTTGTGAAAATAAATGATTTATCATAAAATCACCAAACGGATCTGGGCTTGGTATAAAATGAATCAGGCCTAAACCGGCCTAGCCACCTTCTTCTCGGAGGAGTCCCTTAATCAAGTATTCTACACGAGGCAACTCATAGCCTAGCGGCTAGCCACGATAACATCACATTCTGTGCCCCGAACCGACCTCATCCGAGAACAGCTCGGACAGAGAAGAGAGTGAGAAAATTACGAAAACGCCCTTGTCGGTGCGAAATGTCTACACGGCTTCTCTTTCCCTCTTCTCTAGTCAAAACCCACTCTCGTCTTCGCTTCCTCACTAGAACCCTGCATCCACTCCCGACCCAAACCCGAACCCGGTTTCGAACCTCCGCTACCGCAGCAGCAATGACGAAGAAGGCTTTGGTTCCCGTCGCCGATGGATCGGAGCCGCTCGAGGTGGTCGTGACGATAGACGTGCTCCGTCGTGCCGGTGCTGACGTCACCGTCGCCTCCGTCACGAAGGACAAGTGCGTTACTGTGTCGAGAGGATTGAAGCTCGTCGCTGATGTTTTGATCGAGGATTGTTCCGGATCCAGCTTCGATCTCATCGCTTTGCCTGTATGCATGATCTGAAACTTATTCTAGGTAATACTTGGCAATTCATTCAGTATTTATCCTTTTCGATTTGTTGCGAAGGGTGGGGTACCTGGTGGGGAGAACTTGAGAAACTGCGAAGTGTTAGAGAGCTTGGTGAAGAAGCACGCTGCTAATGGAGGTCTCCATGGTGGGATCTGTGCTGGAGCCGGCGTGGCTCTCGCTTCATGGGGATTGCTTAATGGCTTGAAGGTCACTTCAATACCTTTTCCTATTTCTCTATGTTATACTTAAATCGTTGAATTGAGTTTAATTTCTTCAAATTAGGCAACAACATATCCAACCTTGATGGCCAAATTCCCTCCAGAGGTGACTAAATCGGAGGATCGAGTGGTTGTAGATGGAAATGTCGTGACGAGTCAAGGCCCAGCTACTGCATTGGAATTTGCAGTGACTTTAGTAGAACAATTATTTGATAAACAAAAGGCCCAAGAAGTTTCTGCACCAATTGTATGTATTTTTTCAATTACTAATTTAAGGACAAATTCATGTTATGTTTATGATTTAGATTATGCGCCCAAAGTATGGTGTCGAGTTCACTATGAAAGAGATCAACTCAATCGAATGGAAATCTAATGGAACCCCTCAGGTTTATTATCATGATAAATATTTTTTTACTCGCAATTGAAATTCTGAAAATATATATTTCGTTTGTATCTGAAGATTCTCGTGCCGATTGCAAATGGGACGGAGGAAATGGAGGCGGTATTCATAATCGACGTATTAAGAACAGCCGAAGCAAAAGTTATAGTGGCTTCGGTAGAAAATAGTTTAGAAATTTTGGCTTCTAGAAAAGTGAAACTCGTTGCCGATATTCTCTTAGACGAAGTCCTCGCTCTCGCTCTCGATTTCGATTTCATTGTTTTACCCGTAAGCAATTGAGTTTAAAATATGGAAAATATCAAAATTGCCCTTGTAAAGCAGTGATGTTTATTTTGTGAAGGGAGGGCTTGGGGGTGCACAAGCGTACGCGAAATCGGAGAAGCTTATTGGTCTGATAAAGAAACAAGCCGATGCTAATAAACCGTTTGGTGCAATTTGCGCGTCTCCTGCTTTGGCCCTTGAACCTCATGGCCTTCTCAAGGTACATGTTCATTGTATTTAAATTTAAAAAAAATTAAATTAAAATATACTATACCGAACCCAACATAAATTCTAAAACATGTTAAAAAACGGTCACCCTAATTGGTAACAATTTATCATGTATAATATTATATTTAAAATGTATAATATTATATTTTTTTAAATTCCAAAGATAAAATAAACACAAATATCATAATTCAAATTTGTAAGTCCGAATAAAAATTAATTTCAATACTAGAATCCAATACACACTAAATTCTAAAACAAAACAACCCGTCAAATTTTAAACAAACATAACATATGAAGTCCAAATAAACAACATTAAATTAATAACGGTTTAAGGAACAATTTTATATGACAGTTCTGAAATTAAAAATAGTTTTGAATTGAAAAAACAGTTTATTTAAAAAAATTGTTTTAGAATTATTTTTTCAAAAAAAAAAAAACAGTTTAAAAATACAATTTTGTATAATGATTATTAAAATAGTTTTGGAAAAAATCAGGAGCCCTAAATTTCTGATAAAAAATCAACTATTAAATTTAATACAATAAATTAAACCCTAAATTAAAAAAAAATGTATATTTAATCAGACCCTACATATTTAATTCCGATACTATTAAATTTCAAAAGCCTGAAAGGAGGAGAAAGTCACTGTTTGGGTTATAAATATGATTTAATTGATTTTGTGCTATGGATTTTTCATAAATTGATTTTTTTTTTTGGATTACAAATAGGATTTTAGGCCTAATTTAAAAATGTGATTTTGGGCCTGAACGGCAAAAATAGGATCCGCCCCAATCGTTGTCATAATCGAATCGTTAAGTGCCATAATACGCATTATTTTAATGCGAAGAAAATAAGATTCAATGTCTTTCTGTACGATTTGATTATATTTTGTCAAATTCGCAAATATGGTTACGATTTGATTTTCATGTTTTGATAACATCCTTTTTCCTTTTTTTGCATCGAATTAAATGAATTTGTAATATAATATGATTTTATTTTAAATGTAGGGAAAGAAAGCAACTTGTTATCCCGCAATGTGGGAGAAATTAACGGATAAGAGCGAATGCGGAAACAGAGTAATCGTAGATGGAAATTTGATCACGAGCCAAGGACCCGGTACCTCCATGGAATTCGCTCTGTCCATAATAGAAAAATTCTATGGCCGCGACAAAGCCCTCGATGTAGCCAAGTTCATGCTTTTCATATAATCCACGTGCCCTTTAATATATGCTAATAATGTTGCGATCTCGTCCTTGATAAAATAAATAAAGTAGTTTTGGGATGTAATGAGATCGAGATAATAAGCTGTTTCCCTTTCGAGAAATAATAATAATTTGTGATATGTTTGTATACTGCTTTAAGTTATACATTGTGATATTGAAGGTTATGAATCTTTTGCATTTAGTAATTACCTACGTTGTGCAGATACTTTAGAAAATTGAATTTATCCGTCGGCATATTCGTGCAACTAGGGATGTCAACGGGGCGGGTCGGGTTCGGGTAAACCTCCTCCATATCCGAAATACTTGCGGACAAAAAATCATATCCGAACCGGAACCCGTGGGTAACGGGTATATCCGAACCCAAACTTGTTATCCGAAAATCACCAATACAAAATCTAAAAAAAATCTAAATAATTATCGATGATTTAAATTGCGGCGCAATTGCGCCGCCATACCGCAAATCGCAATAAATATTTACAAAACGCAATGCCGCAACGTAGTAAATTGCGCCGCAATATGCCGCAATATCGCCGCAATATCACGCAATATCGGTAATCATCTGTAAATTACAGTCCAAGCGCAATGGACCGCTATATCGCAATTTAAAACATTGATAATTATTATAAAATACATAAGATTATCAATAATTTTATATACATAAAACAAGAAATTTGTACAAAATATATTAAAAATGCAAATATTACAAATAATTAATGCATAAATCATCAAAAAAAATTCATGGCATTAGATATTTTCGGGTATTTTGGGTTCGGATAATATCTGCGGGTAAAAATTTACTCCCGAATCCGAAGCGGATATTATTTTCGTATAATATCCGACCCGCGAATATTTTTTTCGAATATTATCCGTCCCGTTTGGGTCGGGTACCTACGGGTTCGAATTTTATCCGACCCATTGACATCCCTACGTGCAACACATATAATTACTCATTTTGCATGTGTATTGAGGAAACTTCATGTATATATCAAAAGGTATACACATAATCATGGTTTGAATTTAAATATAGAGCCAGTTGAGAATGCAATGACAAGTAAGATAATATAAAGGAGCTTTCGAATGAGGATTCAGCAGAAAAGCCGGTTTAAACTACTATTCTTTTGGAAACTTCATCGAAGCTTCCCCGCGATCTCGATTTCTTGTTTCTTTGATCAAATTGGATTATAAAATTTGTTCTCAAATTTGTCAAAAATATTGGTTGTTTTTAATTATAATCGCTGTTATACTATTTTCAAAAAAAAATTCCTCCACTTGTGATCATCAAGGAAATGCACGATTTGAGGCCAATGAAAATAATAAAAAGTGACGAATTGTAATTTGTAATGATGGTAGTTTTGAAATTGGTAGGAGAAGGACAAAATATCTGACAAGTTTTAATTTCTTGTGGAGAAGGAAGATAATAAGTCCGTGATTGCGGCTTTATTTGTCTTATCTGTGATTGGTTGTACAATAACTAAGATCACACCATCCATGTCTCCATGATTGGTTCTACCACTTTGTAAGTTTTTAACTCATCCATTATTGCTCCTTCATGGATAATATTTTTTTTTACAATTGTAAATATTATTTTATATATGATTGGTTGTACAATAACTAAGACAAATGTCCTAAATTAATTTGAATCTGAGTGCATCTTGAGTTAATTATGAGTGTGTTATTCATTCTTATCAACTTATCATATACAAGCTTCCACAAGAAGAGAGTGTTGCTTACCTAAGATACATGTAATGTAATGTCCTTGTTTGTAGGGAATATTAAATTAAGAAAATAATCAAACTACATATATTTTTGAAGAAAATACACTAAAGTACCAATCGGTTGGAGGAATTTGCAAAAATATCTAGTTCGGCTTTTCGATCGATCGGGAGGAGATATATTTTCGACTTTTCAAAGGCCAAAACAAGTTAAAAGTCACTAAATGGTTCTGAGGATTAATTATGGAATTTTAGTGGATTAATTCCAAATACCTGGGAATTGAGCAACAATAAAAAAAAGGAATCTATCTTACTAAACTTGTAATTGAATTTTTATATCAAAATTATTATTCAATTTTAACTACAGTTGAATATGCAACAACTAAACTACTGCGCGATTGTAGCTGATTATCCTCTCGGACCACCAGCTATTTATCATATTGCATTTATTATGTTTTTTTTAATTACAATTTCAAATTAATATATATATATATATATATATATATATATATATATATATATATATATATATATATATATATATATATATATATATATATATATATATATATATATATATATATTAATTATGGGTCATGTGTTAATTAACATGCTAATAAAGTATATTAATTAGGATATAGAGGATGTTGTGGAGATAAAGTAAAATTCGTATAGGATCCATTCATCACAACTTGATCATTGTACCAATCAATACCAAGGGACCAATTAGAATTTCCATGTGTGTTTTATTTCAAAGTTAGTGGGTATCAGCTAGCCATGGATACTTAAAATTATCTCAGATTTTAAAAAAATCATGAATCAATCTGTATTTTATATTAAAAGAATAAGATTACATCGAAAAGCATAATTCTTAACATACAGGATCCACTATAGCCATAGAATATAGATGCAATTATCTTTTGGTGCTTTTAGAGATTTATTTAGAATGAATCCCACAATTATGAGGGGTACTTTTTATAAATAATTTTTTTCTTTAATTCATAAAGATAACTTTGGTTTAATGTAATTTGCAGAAATAATGTTTGTACAAATCTGAAGAGACGATGAACTAGAGAAGCTCGGTTTATATAATTTTGATTTTTTTTTTTTATAATAAATGAAGAAATCTTGTTTATCCTTCATTTATTGATATCAATACATTTGAAATCGTAATTTCTCACAACATATAATTTTTTATATCAAACATTCAACCAACTGGATTTTACGAGTAAAATCAAACTGAAGATATTTTTACAAAAAAGGATTAAAAAAAAGGTATAGCATTGAATATTTCATTTATTGCACTCCATGTAAAATTTCTTATATAACAAATAAATATGTTGAAAATTGTACAAAATCAAAAGAATACCAAGGCATACAGGAAATTGTTGTGTTTGTGTTGCAGAAAATCTTTGCTTGCAGGAAATTGTTGTGTTTGGCTTATTGATTCGATTTATTAACAGAATTATTGAATAGAATCTGAAATTTAAAAAAAAAAAAAAAATAGGGAAGAGTACGCTTGATCATATCTATAAAAGAAAGTTTAATTTGATATTCTCGAAGTGGGTGGGTTCGACCATCTCAAACTATAAAAAATTAAGTTTGGAAATCCCTACTAAAAAAGGATAATTACTTCACGTTCTTTAAAAGGGAAAATAAAAAATATGGGGACTTCTATGATAGACCATTTTCTTTATCATACATCCATTTTCAAGGGTATTTGGAGTAATTATTCATTTATGAATATTTAAAATAAGATCTCAAATATATTTATCAATTAATTTTTGACTAAATTGAAATTTTTTGTTGTTCATTTAAACAAAAATGTCCATAAAAAATAAATTTTATGATACACCCTTTTACAAATATAATCAATTGCTAAAATACCCAAAATACCCTTGTAAAAGGGTGTATGATATAATTCCCCAAAAAATATATATGTCAAATATAAATTTTATAATAATAATAATTCAACTAAAAACAAGTATAAATCTAACGGTGAAAAGTTATATATTCTTAACAAAAGAGTTTCTTGAATTTCCGTTTTAAATATGGCGAAGAACCGATTGTCGAGCGATTGGGTGAACCCCCATAACTATAAGCGATTGAGCGAGGACTGAGGGTTTTCCCAGACGAAATTGAGGGGTCGAGAGCAGCCGGGCGATGGAACCTCAGACGACAGGCAAGGATGAAAGGCTTGTGGGAGGAGGCTAGGGCGTGCTTATGCCAGGCGATGCAAGGAAGACGAAGACAGTAGTGATGGAAGACGAAAGGCAAGCATGTAGCGACGTGCTTTCATCGGGCGATTTTTTTACAGGAAATCTCTCTCTGGCGGCGACTTATTTCTCATAATTTTTAAGATAATAGTCATCCATTTAGAAATTATTTAACTCGTGATTTGATTATGATGAGAATTGTTTATCGAATCACGACTTCTAAAGCGAGTATATCAATGACTTTTAATATCAAAAATGTAAGTACACTTATCTTTACGACGGAAACACAATAAAAACACGTGAGAAAAAAATATTGGATGAAATTATGATAGAACATCGGATCCGGATAAAAGGCGAAAATTGTAAACTGCCCCCAAACCCACAAAAAGGCGAAAAGAACATGTTTGGAGCCTTGGAAGCATTAAGCAAAACTCCATAAAATAAATGAAAAAGAGTTGAGAAAAGAAGTGCTTGTGGATAGTACAGGAATTGAACAAACATGAGAAATACCGATCATTTGTGATGTCTTAGATAAATATATCAAAATTAATCTGGTTGATCCAACACATTTTGAGGAATTTAATGAATAAGTCGAAAGTGTAAGACACGTAATGATACATAGCATATTGGATTTATATCTCGGTATTTCTTTTAATTTCATCCGAAATAATTTTTTCGTTCAAATGTTGGAAATTGTGAAGGTAGTTCGGTCAAAGTGTCAAACCACATAATCGATACCAATTGAACACGTCTCTGTTGAGACAAGAATTTAATACAATGAAAGAGATGTTTAAAAACACGAATAAAGGTGAAACAATATCGGGTGCTATATTATGACTTTTGTTGGAGTTATCGAAAGAGTCATAGCGCAATGAATCTTGTTGTGCATTATAAGAGAGATTTTTTTTATTTGACGGAGATATCTGAGGATTCTCATACCGGTCAATACATGTTGAATTTCTAGATCGGTGCATTGAAGTTACTGGGGCGGATAAAGTGACACAAGTTACCCGAGTAACACGACGACAGTCGGTTTGATGTTCGAGAAGAGACCTATAATTTTTTGGACTTCTGTCACGCATACCATGTCACGCATACCATTAACTTGATTGTTGATGTGTCGGTAAGATATCGAAGTACAATAATCTAACTGATAAGACAATAAATGTTATCGTTTTTATCTTATTCACATCACAAGGCTCTAAGATAAATCACTCATGATGGATACGTCATGGCATTTATATCCCGAATTTGCGAACAATGACAATACACATTATGTACAAATACATCATCCTGATGTGAGCGAAATTAGAATACTTTTGAATGGACATGACTTTTAATTTTACATTCGTATATTTATTTTTTTAATTTATTTTGAAAATCGCTAACAATAGTTTTTAATTTTCTTATAAGACAATAGATTCATACCCAAAAAAATAAATTGGTTAACATCGAAAAAGTACAATTCAATGCGAGGTCGATAAAAACTCAAAAGAGAAAACATAAGTGTGCCGCGACCGAACATGTAGTTCTATCATATGAATCTCGCATGTCTCGACATTGGTTGCTATTCGAATGTTATAGTGATTCCGAGACAAGATAGGTTAATTATGAGAAATCCAGTTTGAGATAATGTAGGTTTTGACATTAACAAATGGTCAACTTCTTGGATTTATCATCATATGATTATAATGATTTAATGTATGTTTGAATATTTATTTTGATGACATGTTATGTTTTTTTAATTTTTTTGGACTTTGATGTATTGTGTTGGTTTAGAATTAGGTATATTATTATTATGTGTGTCGTTATTCATTTTGTTTTATTTTAGAATTTAGAATTTGAATTTACTATAATTAAAAAAAAATTATATATAATTAATTATGTTCATATAATATCGATTATGATAATTTTTTACCAATTAATTGATAAATCATTAAAACGATGAGTTAACGACTCATTATGTCTATCGTGTTTACAACATTGTGTTGAATTGATGATTCGGTAATAATACTAATTGGAGCTCAACATTGTGTTAAATCTACAACATTCTCAAATGATATAAATCATATCTATACGGTTAAAATTCGATTTTAATATTTAGATTTAGTGAAATAGGTGTTGTTGGCCGACGTTGGCCAAACAAGAGTGTTGGTTATATATATATACTTTAAAATAAAATATTAATATGGATAAATAAAGATGTCAATTTCATGCTTATATATACTTCTCATCATCATGCTTAGAAAGTCTATAATTAAATTAAATGAAATATTAAGAACCATGTAGGTAAACAATATCATTATCTCCTTAAAAAAATAATTTAATGAAACATCCTCCCTATAAATAACTTTACCCTTTCTTCTCTCTTCCATTCTTCTCCCTCTGTTAAACCCTCCCCCTCCCTCTCTCTCTCTCTCTCTCAAAAATTCCAAACCTAAAACTCGGAATCCCACAAATTAAGAACGTAAAACCCCACAAAATTATCTACGAACAGGGCCCAAATTAAATTTAATCCGACAAAAAATTTATCACATAAAACCAAAAATGATTTCATTCCAACAACAGAGAAAATCGAAGATGAAACCTTTTCTATACCATTAATCTCCCTATTTTAATCCTCTTTTGATTCTCACATGGTAATGGAAGCAACCCATTTCGGATTATACAGGAAAATTCAAAACAAAACAATCGAAAACCAAAAGAGAAAGCTCATTAAGAGAATAAACCTCCCATTCTGGTCTTGCCCTCCAAATAGGCCACCAGGAACTTAAATTTTCACCAAATTATTCAATTTCCATAATGGGTTCGGGTTCTTTTTCGATTAATGGTTCCAGTTTGGTGTTGGATAGGGAGAGAGGGGAGTTGGTACGGGCGCCACCGGTGAAAATGGCGAAGAAAGGGGCCACGAACATCAGTTCTTTGGACGAAAAGGCAGTGCTTGCGTTGAAGAATCATAGCGAAGCTGAGAGAAGAAGAAGAGAAAGGATTAATTCGCATTTATCTGTGCTTAGAGGCATGATTCATGGCACTGAAAAGGTTTGTTTTCAATTTCCTCTATATTCGTTAAAAAAGAAACTATTTTTGACAATTTCAGAGCTGTTCTTTCAATAATTTAGCCTGAACAGATAGTCAAAGGATTTGAAGACAATAATTATGATAATAAAAGATAATTTGGAAGATATTGCTAATTAATATGTGTTTGACATAATTAAGTGTGTGGATAATGTGTTTCAGAGAGAGTTACTATTCTGACTTGTCGCTATATTAGAGTGGGCCAAAATGGGCCTCTTATGATTGATTACGACTGATACTGGATCAAATTGAATAAAAAAAAGGAACCTTTTCTTTTAAATTGAAACATTATTCAACTTGTCCATTTTGGTCTTTTTAAAAATAACCCTCGACTTTGCTGAGTATTTAAATTTAAAATCAAAACATTATTTTTTAGACATTTTTTTAGTTCCTATAAAATGTATTTAATTTTTTAGCACCTCGGAGGGTTTAACAAACAAGAGGTAGCAAGTGCGGGTTCGGGTTGTCATATTTTGGGTCTTGGTTCGGGTTATGGATCAATCGGGTTTTAAGTAATTTGTGAGATTTATGTTACCGGTCGATAATTTCTATAGTTTTGTGTGAGTTCGGGTTATGGGTCAATCTCGGATTTTTCGAATCGGGTCAGGTTTTGTCACGTCTACCTTAAACCCTTTTACAATCATTTCAATTTGTTGTATTCATAATAATATCATACATTCGTTTCAATTTAACAGCTAGACAAAGCCGCGCTATTGGCAGAGGTGATAAACCGCGTAAAACACCTCAAGACGAAAGCAACAGAACACACCAAAGCCTACGCACTTCCAACAGACACCGACGAGGTCAGGATCCAGTGTGAGCCCCAAACAGCAAACAGCTTTCTTCTCCACGCCTCGATTTGCTGCGACGATTCCCCCGAACTCTTCTCCGAACTTAAACAAAATTTGAAAATTTTGAATGTGAAAGTCGTCAGAACCGATATTTCCTCACTCGGAGGAAGAGTGAAGATTAATTTTGCAATGATGTACGAGAGAGATGGTACGAACGAGACTAGTGCGAATATTTGGGTCGACTCGGTGCACCGTGCACTGCGCTCGGTTTTGGATAGGGTGAATTCTTCTATGGAGTTCATGCCGAGGACGTCATTGTTGAATAAGAGACGAAGGATCTCAAATTTTGAATCCTCGAGCTCTTCTTCTTAATAATTTTTCTAAATTGGTTTGGTATATTTGGGTGAATGAGTGAAATTTGTGTTCATACAAATATTCTATTTTTTTTATAAATATATTACATGTACATATAATAGTAAAAACTTACGTCTATTAATTTTTGTTTGATGAGAGACTACTTTGCATATTTGATTTGACTGATGTTTTGGATTTCTGTCTATATATGAGTTGATGTGTTTTTAATTTTATCTCATAGAAAGATTTAAGAAAATATTATTTTCTTCAAAACATGGACTTGGGTTGGGACTAACTAAAATGGGCTTTGTTCTCTGAAAAAATGGGTTTCTATGAAAAATGTACTTTAGGACCAAAATTTCTTCTATGAAAAAATGGGTTTCTAAAATTGGCTTTGTTGTAATTTTACTTTTGGACCAAAATTTATATTGGGCTGAAAGAATCCACGAGAGTTCACAGTTAGTAAAACTAGTATATAATAATGTACGTAGATTATACACAATACAAATCATATGTATTATATGATTCATGATTCAAAGGTGTTTTGCCTACTTACAAAGTTAGGTAACCGAATTGCATAGCAGCACGGGCCCATGGGCATCCATTCATGCATTAGTTATGATTATCCTTTAATACAAACATGATTATTTGATTTGATATGACTTAATTTAATTTTATTGGATGAAGCAAAAGCAAATATATGTTTTTAACATTACTGATAGTATAATCACAAAATTATGATGGTCCCTTGAGTTTGATGCAAAAGGTATTGCCTTGTCGACACGACAAAATTGACGACCAATAGTAGATTATAAGCTAATAATGCCAAATTTGGAATTGTTGAATTGATGTACGGGTTCAGACTCAACCAGTGAATACTGCTCAAAAGTCAAAATCAATATATACTTTGGTACTCGAATATATACTTTGGTTTATTGGTAACCTTATATTTGATTCATACATGTCGGCAGGAGGAATGGAGAAGAAGAAGAAGAGACAAGATTTCAATCAAGTTGCTATCGATGGAATTAATGATTGGATTGCTCAATTTGGTAGACCCATTGTTGGTCAACACCAATATTTACAATATTCTAATGATTCATTATTATCTTGATTAAGTTTTATCATGGAAGATGTTCAAATTGTGAATTTAAATTTTATTGAATCTTTTTAAATTGAATATCGCGCGCGAACATACATTCTCAAGCGTTCGAACCTAAGAAAACTATCGTTCGAACGAATATAGAAAATTTGTATAGACCGTTCGAACGGTTCAGGAAAGCATTCGAACGGACAATGTTTTGAAACACTTGTTCGTAAAGATGAAAAAAATACTAAAATAAAATAATGGGTTATCTTGTATTCCTTCGGTCCATTATTTGACAAACAGACCCATATAATATATAGAAACTTAAACTGAAACATTTCATAACTACCATAATAATTATGAAATCATTACCGTCACATAAAAATATTTCTCTTGAGATAGTTATTAATATGAATAACACTTTGTTGTGGTCATTAACCTACATTCAATCATAAATTACAGATATGTTTTTTTTGGAGCAATTATTTTTCCAGGATGTACGTACTCTACATATTTGAAAATCTTTTAATTAATTTTTGGTTCTTCTCTACAACCGAATAATAAGATCGTTATGCCTAGTAATAAACTTGTTGCAAAGAAGGAACAAAACGAGAGGGTCTATATTTTTTGTGAAACTGAATAGGATCAAATTAGATTTCATGATATTTTCATAAGTTTTTTATTTCTTATTTCAAGGGGGTCGGTTGAATTTCTTTAGACACTTCGTTTTGTTAGAAAAAAATCAGGAATTTTTTTTCCAGAGAAATCTAACGAACATTCTTACTATTCTCCTTTTGTGTTCAAAGGGTTTCGGTTAATTCAAATTTTCCCATTGACGGAGAACAAATATGTTACCAAAATAAATATAATTAATATACTCGACAAGATATAAATCATATTTCATTCTACTTAATAGATTTAACTCTTTCTGATGATCGTGTCTCGAATTTTCGATCCCACGACTTCTTACGATACAAAAGAACATTACTAGCATGGCGAGCGCGAAAAATTCCGCGCGTCCTTATCGATATGTATTAGTATATCCAATGAAATGTAATCAATAATTATGTACCCAATAAATAAACATAAATATCGTATAATTGTAAAAAATAATGGATACATTCTTATCATGTTCATGTTTAATATTGTTTTATTTTATCGAGCAACCAAGTCTAAAAATTATCATTAATTCTGAATATAAAATATTATTTTCATATCAACCATTAGACAATTTGTCACTTGACATTTATTGGACTCATATAAAAACAAATTATAACATGTCTACGCAATTGTTACGTTTTGCAAATAATCACAAATAATCACAAATATTTTAACAATTTGACATTCACACAAATTCTTCACAAATATATAAATTACTTAGACAATCAATCAAGTAGAGACATGCAGACGAGGATTCACTTATAAGTAGTGCAAGTCCTTCATATCATCACTCTATTTAAATGACGTCGATAATAAATCCTACATATTTTGGATTTTTATAAAGGTAACTAACCTTTATGTAATAATAATAATAATAATAATAATTATTATTATTAAAATAGGGGATTTACATATCTACCCTCCTAAAAAACAAAAATATCATATTTATCGTTCGAAAAATTTAAATATCATAGTTATCCTTCCAAAAATTCAAATTAGAATTTTTGTCCTTAAAAAACTTAGAAAATATAATAAAAATATAAGATGGATTTACATCATTACCCTTCTACAAACCCCAAATATCATATGTATCCTTCAAAAAAAAAATCCAGAATATCATTTTTATTCTTAAAAAATTTAGAAAATATAAAAAAGATAAAATAACAATAATAAAAAAATAAGAAGAGTGATTTACATATTTACCATCATAAAAATCCAAATCATCATATTTATCATTCAAAAAATAAAAATATTAAATTTACCCTTCAAAAATCCAGAACATCATATTTAACTTTGAAAAACTTATAAATACAAAAAAATCCAAAATAATAATAATAATAATAATAATAATAATAATAATAATAATAATAATAATAATAATAATAATAATAATAATAATACAATTGGGAATATACATATTTACCATCCTAAAAACCCAAAATATCATATTTATAAATTATTAAATAAAATTATCATATTTTCCAACCAAAAATCCAGAATATCATTTTTACCCTTAAAAAACCTAGAAGATATGAGAAATATCCAAAATAAAGATAATAATAATAATAATAATAATAATAATAATAATAATAATAATAATGAGGATTCACATATTTGTAAAAACCCAAAAATATCATATTAATCAGTCGAACAAAATAAAATCATGATTTATAGTTAAAAAAAAAATAAACAAAATAATTAAAATAAGTCTTTAGGGTATCACTTTTATAAAACAGCTTCCAAATTGGACTAAATTGAAATTGAAAAATCAGTTTTTAAATTAAAAATATATATATACTTGAAATACGAAAAAGTTTTGAACGATTATTTGTGTGGACGCATGGTCCACGAAAATAAATGAATGATTGTTATTTGTAAGTGTTTGGGTGTACAAAATCATTCAAAAAAATCTAGTGCTTAAATTGATTACAATTTTTGGATCATCGGAATGGATGGTCTTGATTTTTGAGATGACGTGAAAACATAATATGAGAGAAAAAGTAAGTATAAGTTTTCATAGGAGACTATTATTAGTGATAGTTACAAACTAAAATAGTTATTACGATAAATTATCTCATAAGATTTGACATGATAATAAAATATTACCTTTCAATTTAAGGTGAAAAGTATTTTAAAGAAGATATTCACTAATTGCCTTATAATATAAAATTTATGTTTAGTCTCGTTTAAATAATTTAATAGTTCCAATATATTATTAATAGGAAATTCTATGGTAAAATATTTTTAAAATGATGTTTTGAACATTTCCTTAATTAGTTAGATCTCTCCTCATTTCATCAATAAATAATTAATTTATATTTAGGATTGTACCGGAGAAAAAGAAACCCAAAAATATATATTTTTAATTTGGAAGCAACTATATTCACAAATCAGACAAATCAGAAGTAAATTCAACAAAATATTATGTTTGCTCCTTGACTAGTTGACTCTATTTATTGTGGTAGTGGAGAGAAAGTTGGAAAAAACTAAAGATAAACATCATATACTTATTGGGGTAGAAAATTGATTTTGACTTCAAACTTCAAACCCAATAAAAATAGTCCTCTGCATCCACTATTATATTTCCCCCATTGCCAAATTATCAAATTATCAAATAGAAATTGGACAATTCAATTGAGGAAATGATTGTACATAACACTAAAGTGATTTTCACTCATATTTTTCTTATATAAATACATACATTAATCTCTCTAAATATATCAATATTCAAAATTGCATTTGTTGCGATAATGAGGATATATAAAAATGATTTAAATTGGAATAACAGAAGCAAATAAAGGGGGCGATGCTACAGTCCCTCCCTCCCTCACTCCCAAATTCCCTCCCTGGGTCACTGACATGTGGACCCCACACCCATTTTCACAAAAATTAATATATGTGGGACCCACATGTCAGCCACCCTAGGGAGGGGATATGGGAGGGAGGGAGGGAGTGGCTTGAGCTTTACCGAAATAAAGGTTAGCAAACTGCTACAGCTTAATCTGTCACAGGCCATGTGGGGGCACGTGCTCCCTGCGCAACTCACGTGCCAACAAGATGCCACCTCATCCTCGTAGTTTCCACCACCTTTTCTCCACCATGTGTCCATTTCACCTTAATTTCATCATAATCATAATTTATTTATTAAATTACCTAATGGGTGTTTAATTTCATGCATATTAGAGCTACCCATTGGGCTAATTTCATGTTAACTTGGTACTCAAAAACTCAAAAGTCTACTACTATACTTGGTCTAGCATGCAAGTAAAGGTGAAGAAAACTGAAAAGCAAGAATTTTGATCAGCAATTTGGTTTTATTTTACAAATATAGTATTTGATTAGTTTGATTAATTAAGTTAATTAATTACGTGAATTTTATTCTCAATAGTGAGAAATTATAAGAATGAACATGAATTTGGTCAATTTCAAATTTTCAATCATCACATGTTATGTTTTGTACATTTTTAAGATCAATTTTTTAATTTTAAATTTCTCTCGATTAAAAAAATGTAGCAGTTTTATTCCATATGTTTGGCTGGAATAAGGTGGGACTTACTCCAATCATATTATTTATAATATAAACCAATCGAATTGTATTTTATGATAATAATGATAACTATCTTACAAAATAATCCACTATTATAAACTGGGTGTGATCAGAGATGAACTTATAGTAATGAAAAAAAAATTGTGGAATTTGAATTGGGTAGTTAAATTTTGTCTAATCCTAAATCTGCAGTTAAAACAAACATACATCAACATCTTTGTTAGTACAAAGAATGAAAGAAATTCCTAATGGGGAAGGCAAATGTTTTTTTTTTATTTTTTATAAAAACAAATTAATATTGACATGTCACATGGATTACTGGATAAAAATGCTATGGATACTCCAAAGTATGCTCACCAAATTACAACGGATAAAACATCATTAAAAACACCATACATTTTGCACAATACTTCTTTGAAAAATGAGAATTGTTATTTTTAGAGCTGATATTTCTGAGTCTAAATTAATTATCAATATTTATATCAAAATACCCAAAATATATTTTCTAATTATGAAATGTATTTATTATATTCATCTTAATCAATCTATCAAAATTAGAAACCAACACCAATGTAAATAATTAAAATTTTAGATTGATCCATCCATAATCTTTTTATTTGACTTAATACAAATATTCGGTTTAAAAAACATAACAATTTTAGAATCCATGATTATTTTCTAAGTGAGAATGAAATAACAATTAGAAAAAATATTTTATTCTCAAATTTTGGTTTTAGCCATATCAATTAATTTTAAAATTAGTCATATGACACGCAAATAATAACCCTCATTTATAAAATGAAATAAAAAAATTCAAAGCAATAATAATCTTAAAACCAAAAAAATATTCATTCATACAATATAACATTTTTTTTCAAATCAGACTTGCCTATTTGATGTCCAATAAGAAGAATCTTCTAAATATATTCCATAATCAAAAAATAAATTTAGTCGAATATTGTCATATATTCCATGATCTAAACTAACTCAATATATTATTTTACGTAGTGTTTATGATGAAATCATTCTCTTCTCATTAAACCAACTAAAAATAATCAAATATGTCATAGTTTTATTTCTGGAAAAAATAATTAAGTCGAATAATATCATATAATTAAATTTTGATAATATAATTTTAATTTAGTATTGATCTCTATGAGGTAGGAACCTAAATAAATTTAGTGTTAAAAGAAATATTTATAAATTTAAAAAGAACTCAAGTTGTTTTGTTCGTGATGAATATAAGCAGTTACAATTGAGTTTACAATGTTCTTTTTTTGTCGTTCTGAAATAATAGTTTTATTTCAATTTCAATATGATTTTTTCTTGGAAAATGTTCAACTTCCCCCTCTTCTGTCCCCCAGAAGGCTTGATGTGCTGGCACTTCGGGGTGTTAATCCATAACACCGTTGACTTTGGGGGTGTTAATCCATAACACCGTGACAGCTTCTGATTGGTTCGATCTTTTACACAACTTTAATGCAACCAATCAGAAGCTGTCACGTGGCATTCGTGGTTAATTCGCGGTTCGTATTATTACTCCCGCGCGATTTTTCGGGTGTTAATCCATAATACCATTGACTTGGGGGATGTTAATCCATAAAACAATTTTGGGGTGTTAATCCATAACACCAATTGTTTTCCCCCTCCCATAAGGCAAATCGGACTTTGGGGTTAACAGACTTTCGGGTGTTAATCCATAATACCATTGACTTTGGGGGATGTTAATCCATAAAAACAATTTTGGGGTGTTAATCCATAACACCAATTGTTTTCCCCCTCCTATAAGGCAAATCGGACTTTGGGATTAACAGACTTTCGGGTGTTAATCCATAATACCATTGACTTTGGGGGATGTTAATCCATAAAACAATTTTGGGGTGTTAATCAATAACACCAATTGTTTTCCCTCTCCTATAAGGCAAATCGGACTTTGGGCTTAACAGACTTTCGGATGTTAATCCATAACACCAATTGTTTTCCCCCTCCTATAAGGCAAATCGGACTTTGGGCTTAACAGACTTTCGGGTGTTAATCCATAACAGCTTCTGATTGGTTGCATTAAAGTTGTGTAAAAGATCCAACCAATCAGAAGCTGCCACGGTGTTATGGATTAACACCTCCAAAATCAACGGTGTTATGGATTAACACCCCAAAAAAAATGATGTTATGGATTAACATCCCGAAGTGCCAGCACATCAAGTCCTCTGGGGGACAGAAGAGGGGGAAGTACATCATCACTCTTTTTTCTTTACACAACTCCTAAAATTATAAAGAAACAAGTTCAGGGTCTCACGGGGACATTACAATGTGTGCATAGAAAATAACTTACTTATTCAAAAAGTTTCAAAAGGGACATGGTTATCTGTTAATGAGCAAAGCCTATTGGCATAAACCCTACAAACTACAATCACTAAATTATTGCTAATGTGGCACGTGTTCCCTTGACATTGGACAGATTCATAATGGACCAATTACATTGGTAACTTTTTCTGCATATGGGGCTAAATTTTTGAAAAAAATTCAGTACCCTAATTATAATTATAATCTTCTTCTGAAAAGAGCAGTGTGACGTAAATGTAACGTAATAGTGTTTGCTCCAAGGGGTATGATGGTTCTTTCTAGAAAAGGGAATATTTCTGGGGAATATATATATTTAATTAAGTCAGGTTTAATAATGTGCATCCAGAGCTTTATTAAGCTAATCACCATTGGATTAGACATGATATAATAAAAATTAAAATATGTGGTCCTCGACCACAATGATAATGATGTTCATCTCCTAAACAAATCCATAAATATCTTCAATTTTGGATGATTGGTTCTCGAGGCCTTATAAGAAATATATATTTTTCTATTGCTCAAATGGGAAACCTGCAACATGGCAAGATCACAACCACTAATCATTCGAGATCTTCAATTTTAACTTTGAAAATAGATGACAACCAAATAAAATCAATTTATTACTTTCTCTCTCAAACTATGTTAACAACTATAACCAAAAATTTATTAATCATGCGATGAGAGAGAAACATAGGCGTAAAAACACTAAATTGTAATAAATAATAATTATTATAATATTAATTATTATTGTATAATTTAATAATTTAATAATTATCTAATTATTATTAAATAAATATAAAAATGAGTAGAGGGAGATAGTAGAAAAATTTGGGCCCCACAATTTTTACCGGATCTTGGTATTCTGATTTTTTTTGGAGTCAAATTTTGTGAACAAAGGAGGAAAAGTAAAAGTAAAAGCCGGCATTTGGTAATTTCACTTGAATAATTCATCCAAACACTGAATTGAGAAGATCCGGCAATTTAAAAGCCAATTTCACCTCAAAATTCATGCGGCCAAACAGGCCCTAAGAGCACTAAGAAAAAAGTGGCGAAATGAAAATTGTGGGCATTGAAATTTCGAGAACAGAGTCAACAGGATTCACAATTCGATCTCGTGCTCTTTCTTTTTGCAAAATACCAGTGTTTTAAATAGCGGCGCTTCAGCGGCGCTATAGCGTGCTATAGCGGATTTTAGGAGGTAAATGCTGCATCGCTTCGGAATTTAGCTCTGTAGCATTTTGTTCCGCTGCAACGCTATAGCGGACTGCTATAGCATGAAGCGTTCAAATATAACGGCCGTAGCGGCGCTATAGCGTGCTTATTATTATTATTATTATTATTATTATTATTATTATTGTTATTATTATTATTATTAAATCATAATAATGTTAAATCTAATAATAACAATAGTAATAATAAAAATATAATAAAATAATAATAGTAATAGTACGAATAATAATAATAATAATAATTATTATTATTATTATTATTGATATTGTTATTAAATAATAATAACAATAATAATAATCATTATTATCATTACACAATAATAATAATAATAATTATTGTTATTATTATTATGTGTATTAAATAATAATAATTAATATTATTATTATACAATAATAATTATTGTTATTAAATAATAATAATAATTATTATTAATAATAATTATTATTATAGGAAGAATAAGATCAACAACAACTATTATTAGCATTATTATAATTACAAACAACATGATAATAAAATAAAAATAAAAGTAATAATAATAATAATATATTTTTTTTAGAGATGAATTTTTAATTTATATTAGTTTGTGAGGTTGATATAAATAAGCATTAGATATAATTTTGTTTATAATATTGGGCCGCTAAATTATATTTATATGCATATTTAGTATTATAAAAATAATAATTTTGATCAAACTCCGCTGCGATGGTGAAGCGGCGCTATATCGCCCGCTAACGCTAACCGCTAAATCAAATGTCAGAAACGCTGCGTGCCGCTACACGCTATTTAAAACATTGCAAAATACTCATCTCAAATTTCCAGACTTCATCTCGAATTTATTCCACTCAAAACAATGAATAACATACAAATTGGACACCAACTCAACGAAAAAAATCTACAAACGAAAAGAACTGTGAGCGTCTCGTCATGCCATTATAATAATCAGGTGATTAATAATTTGTTGACAAAGAATAATGATGTAAATTATAAGAGGGAGTACAATTCAATTTATATATATGACAAATACATAAAACTGAATTTTAGTATTAAGAAGAAAAAATATTACTAAATCACAATGTATATAATATATAATTAACACATAGTTCGTGAAACATTCGACTCATTTGTGTCTCGACAAATTGACCCCCATACTAATTATCCTGGCAGCCCGGCGCACGAGAAAGACAGAATTGAACATCAGATATATCACATCCATCAAAAGATTCAAAACAGTCGGTTATTAGAGCTTCAGCGAGACTGTTAACGATGTGAAGGTCATAACCGAAATCCGATTTTTTCATAGACGCATTAGGAAGATCCGGACTAATAAACATCTTCAACAAATTAGGCATTTCCACGCACCTTGCCTTTGGTTGTTGTTCAGCGAACGGAAGGACTTGATCTCGTAACTAGGCAATTTATCACGTGTTTATAAAAATATATATAGTTTGCATATCTCTCACAGATGAGCGGGTTTTCGTCGTGTTTTAATATGTCGTTGTGTAAAAACCCCGATCAATCAACAAGAATTTGTAATCTATGTTTGTACAGTGGTAATGTATAGATTCGTTCCACGGGGAGCAATTGCGTCAAAGATTTAATCAAAAAGAGACTAGAAATAATGAAGCAGAATCACAGAAGGTAGTCCGTTACAACGGAAATAGGCTCCGTTACAACGGACATTAGGGTAATTGTTAACGCAGGAATTGATATGAAGGTCCGTTACAACGGAAGAAGTTCCGTTACAACGGAAAGAGGTAGTCCGTTATAACGGATAGAAGTAGCGTTATAACGGATTGGTTGATCCGTTACAACAAACTAGTATGTCCGTTACAACGCACTAGTATGAGTGCTATTGAATACTTTTCCTCACTGGTCCGTTACAACGGAATTAAATTGTGTTACAACGGAGTACCAACAGACTGAAGGTCAGGTACAAACCGAAGTGTCCGTTACAACGCAAGTTGGGTTCCGTTACAACGGAACTTGTTCTGGATTTCGAAGTTGTAATTTGAATTGAGGATTGAATTAAGGGTTTGATTTGAGATTCAAATTGAAAGGTAATTAAACTAAGTAACAAGCATTAAGATCACTCAAACAAACAAAGAAGATTTCAAAGGCAAAGATTCATTAAACCACAAATTCTTTACACAAATTCAATTCAATTAAAACTACAAGAATTACAAGAAAGGAAAGAAAACACCTAGAGAGATGAAGTGAGCTTCGAGTCTCGTCTTGGATGCCTTCCTCGTTGCCTTGAGATGCTAGTGAGCCAGACACCTCACACAACTCGTTCCTTTTGTACCAATTCACTCGCCAATCGAAGTGAGCTCCGTACCGGTTGAGTGGATTCGAGATTTGCAAGGGATTAATTGGAAGGAAGCTCCCGATCAATTTAGAGTAACCTCGACTCATTGCTTGCGCGGATTCGGATGAAGAAAGCTCCAACCAAAACCCCGCAACTCGATCTTCGTCGAAGTGTAGACCAATTCACCGAATGAAGTGAGCTTCTATTCGGTGATCGATCTTAGAGAATTATCGTTCAATTTTGCAATTCTTGCGTGTTCTTGAAGGTTTTTGGACTTGCTAAAAGAGAGAGAGAGAGAGAGAGAGAGAGAGAGAGAGAGAGAGAGCAAAAGGGTAAAAAGAGCGTCCCCAAACTCGTGGCCCTTGTGGTCATATTTATAGCGCTCATGGAGTCTTCTTATTGGCCACGAGTTGGTGGAGAGGATTGAGGGTAAGGAGGTAATTTCCACCAAAGGTAGGTGGGAAGAATAAGGGCTAAGGATTGAGTGGTTTTCGTGTAGACTTTTGTGTAAGTTTGTATCATGATAATTGTTTGACTCCCGTCTTATTCATGTACCGAATGTATCGGTATAATATATCGTTTTCACTCCTCTTGACGTGTTGGAGACAACTACACTCTCCAAATTCCCAGAAATTCCTTCTAATTCCTGTGATTAAGCAATAAAATACATTTAGTGAAGAAATATTTATGTTATCTCAAATATGATTAATAAAGTATATATAATTGTTCTTCACAAGGACTAAAATCCTCAAATTAAGCATTAAATTTGTGCCTTATTTGCCTCACATCACTCACTTTCTCTATCTCTCGTGTACTCGACAATTTATCAAATCCATTACAAATTATTAAACTTCATCAAATAAATTTAATCATGAAAAAATCATTCTATTCAAAGTGAAACATCAATAGGTTGCTAATTCATTTAATTCGTTTTTTGTCGGAGATGTCGCAAAGTAGAAAGTGTGATTTAGGTCGAGCTGCAAGACGATTTTCGGTAGGTCAAATGAAATGTGGTATATTTGTTCTTCGAAAGGAAAAGAAGAAGGATTGCAGAAGATGAATGAGCATCTCACGTCAAAAAAAGCAGGAGTAAGATTTTAACTTGATCTATTTTCCTTATGTTCCATTCTAACATATTTATTTAATTTCAAAATATGTGAGCTCCACTCAAATCCAAAGCATCAGATTGAGCCATGTATAGGCCTAACATGTTTTTTTCTTTTCATACGATCCGGATCCGGATCCGGATAAAACAAAAAGTGTTGAATAATTCCATGTTTGAAAAACATAAATGATTTATCTAGTTAAGCAATTGGTTTTAGAATTATGATTTTTTTAAGGAGTTGTTTGGAGGTACAAATTTCAAGTGAGAAAAGAATCTTAAGATACAACAAATTGAAATTATTTGTTTGGACATTTCTTAAATGAGGAATTAGCAAATAATAGTAAATATTTTTCTTTATAAACCTTACGAGTTGTAATTCTCCAAACATCTAGAGTGTCAAGATCATGGAAAAATTTAAATGCACAAATCTCGTTTCAAATCGTAAATATAACCTACTTAAGTGCATTTAATATTCATTCTCCATTATATTTAACCCAAAAAGTCTAGACACCCATAAGTAATCTACCGAATTAATCCCGATTGTCAATTTATGTTAATATATTTATATTATTGCGCATGTGGGTCCCACTTTCTTATTCCATAAACATACGATCGGTGGAACTTCGGGAGATTACTTCTGGATACCTAGACTTATTGTTACTTAATTAAGATCATGGAATTACCATTGTAAATATTTTTTCTTATATATATATATATATATATATATATATATATATATATATATATATATATATATATACTCCCGTAAGTAAAACATAGTTGTACATGTGATTTTGAAACTCTTGAATGTTAATCGAAATCTTAATTATCTCGTTTTAAAAGTGGCCTTTAATCTTCTAAAATACGTGATTAATCCTGGCGTTTTTGAGTTTCTTTAGTACAAGTTTTATACTAAAATTATCCAATAAAAAATTATTAAAAAAAATCATGAAAGAAGTAATTTTTTTTCTAGGACAGTATTATTTATTTTGAGAAGAATTATGAGGTCTTTTTGGAGACCATTACCAAATCATAACAAAAAACAATTAGTACCTACTTCATTAGTGATAAGACTTGATTGGGAAAGTGAGAAAGAGCCAAGATCCAACATTGACATATATGGTCTGTGCAGGGAGTCACTGACATGATTAACATGCTATAGATTTGCAATTCACACCACAGATTAATGGATTATACACTTAAGTGAGGTCATTAGTCATTAAAAGGTCCCCACTTATATTTTAAACATATGCCATTTAGGGGCTAATTCTGTCACTAATTGACCTTAGCCTCTCTTTTTCATCATTTCGCCTATGCTTACACATGCCACACTTTCTTTCTTTCCTATAAAAAAACAAGAAAATTAATGTACCTAAGTACCTTCGAATGAAGGTATTCTTTTAAAGGGACATTTACAAAAAAACTCCTAACATTTTTTAATATTGTAAAAAAGACTTCTCTATTTAGAAACTTCAAAAAATTTCTCTACTAAAATTTTATTTTCAAGTACCCCTATAAGAATTAAAAGTAATCATAGAGGGTGCTAAATTTTTTTTTACCAAAATATTCTTTTATTTAGATATATAGTAATTAAAAAAATTTGTTATTTTTTATTAATTTTGAAAAAGACCTAATATTTTTATAGCATATAATAATTAAAAAAATTATTATATATTATACATATATTATTTCATTATTTCATACATTATATATATATATATTTAAAGCGAACCTAAAATATTAATAAGATGAACAACAGTATTAAAAAACATCTTGCAATATATTTTCTATCAATATGTTTTCATAGTGTTTATTTATTGTTGTTTATTTTATTATTTATTATCTGATGTTAGTTTTTCATGAATAATAAATGAAATATTAAAATTATGTAAACACAACATGTAGTAATTTTATTTTTCTGAAATCACTACATGTTAAAAAATATTTATGAATTTTTTTAAAATTAATAAAAAATAACAAAAAAAATTAATTAATATATATATGAAAATAGAAGGATATTTTGGTCAAAATTTTTTTTAACACCGTACATGGTTAGTTTTAATCCCTATAGGGGATATTGGAAAATAAAAGTTTGGTAGAGGAATTTTTTTAGAGTTTTCAAAAAGATTGGTTTTTTTTTTACAATATAATATCCAAAAAAGTTAGGATTTTTTTGAAGTTTATTTTTTTATTTTAAAAATAACACTTACCTAAGTATTTTTTAAAATATGTTTGTATAATTTGACATAAATACATAAATTTGTAAGATTAATTAGTCGAACCTGTACTCTAAATCAAACATAAATTCATACATTTATGTCAAATTTGTGCTCGATTCATGTGATCATATCATTACTTATATAGTAACATGTACTGGTTGAAGTTTGGTCGTGATTCACTGCTAGTATTAATTATCACGAATATCGCCAATCTAATAAAATTTATCTATATACATGTAAAAATGTACGAAACGTATATAGAATAAACTATGAAAAATGTTATGTACATGCAATAATATATATCGTCGTTCATATATATATATATATAATGATATTTCTGATGATTAAAAATATATTGCTGCAATCAAAATGTTGATGAAAATTAAAATCACAATCTCTTACAAGTGTGGATTTTTTATATATTCACAATTGACACTACATTATTACGAGAAAAATATTTAAAGAACACTATATTTTAATTTCAATAAGATAAATCAAAGCATGTGAAGCTTAGCAATGAAAAATCTAATACAGTTAGGAATAAGGTCAAATAAATCTTATAATTAAAGCATGTTGCCAACCACTAATAGTGGATTAATGTGCTAGCACAATGCTTCATGGAATCTATATCATGACCATTATTTTGTTACTTAAATTCATATAGTACTTGCATTATTTTTGCTATGTTGCGAAAACAACCTCATTGTTTTACTAATTCATATAGTGAGCTTTGGTTTTGAATGATTTGTTGTTATAAAAAAGAAGTTCTGAACAAAAAAATTTTAAAAATCTAAAAAAAAACTACAAGAAATATAAAAAATGATAAGAGTTTATAAGGGGAAATTTTCCAACAGTAACCATGTTACTGAAGATAATTCACGAAATAACCAAGTTTTGAACATAATTCTCAAAATGTCTTTTGCGGGGTACCATTCAGCGCCAGGCGGGGAACCATTCTGCGCATTTCTTGATTTTTGTTGGTTAGTGTACTGCGAAGTAATTAAGTGAAAAAGTGCATAATTAAAAAGAGGCGACGAACCATACAACGCCTGGCGAGCAATCATACCTCGCCAAACACCAAACGTCCGCCAACTCAAGGCACTCCAACAGAACTGAGTATCAGCGACCGCAAAAACCGTCGCTAAAGATTTTTCTTGATTTTTAGCGACGGTTTTTGCGGTCGCTGATACTCAGTTATGTTGGAGTGCCTTGAGTTGGCGGACGTTTGGTGTTTGGCGAGGTATGATTGCTCGCCAGGCGTTGTATGGTTCGTCGCCTCTTTTTAATTATGCTCTTTTTAACTTAATTACTTCGCAGTACACTAACCAACAAAAATCAAGAAAGGCGCAGAATGGTTTCCCGTCTGGCACTGAATGGTACCCCGCAAAAGACATTTTGATAATTATGTTCAAAACTTGATTATTTCGTGAATTATCTTAAGTAACTTGATTACTGTTGAAAAATTTCCTTTAATCATGAATATTGCAATGATTCATGAACATGAACTAAATTTCTCCAAAAAAGGAAATTAAAATATCTCTTTTTCGGGCCATTTGATCCATTGACTTCAATATCAACAATGTAATTGTAAATTGTAATAAATAAAACACTGGACTTTTCTTGGTAATTGAGAATTAATGATAAACATATATCTGGTAAATAAACAATCTTTTCTATTCTATAAATCTGGGAGCAACCCTTTGTGATAAGATAAGACCCATTAACATAATATTTTTGTATGCATTAGTTCGATTTTATTAATAATTACTCTGATATAAAAAGAGATCTCCAGTGACTACCCACTGGAGAGGATATCTAGTTGAGCATATTCTAACCTAGCCATCAGGGAATCAACACCTAGTTAATCAATCCTCTCCATTGCCAACAAAAATTGGTCTCCTTATGTCAAATATAATTCCCATTACAATGTCAAAATAATATATCAATCAACTGGTAAATAATATTAAAATATTACATAACAATCATAAGTGGTGAGTTTAGTATGTGTATTAGTATGATGGATGGTAATGGAGAGGTAGAAAGTGAGCTGGAGGGGTGGCAAAGAATGAATGGCCAGCTGTCACGTGACACATCACGTGGACAGCTGCTACTATCTGTCCCCACTCCCTCTCCATCATTTCCATCTTTACCCCTACCATCCTCTTTTTTTTACCCAAAAACCCTAGTTTTTATTGTCAATTATTTCAATGATGATATGAGTATAATTGAATATTCGTGGATTACTATGTTGTGAAGATATTTTTTTGTGTTTATTTTAGCATTAATGTATAATTCAAATGATAACACTAAAGTGTCAAATAGTTTGATAATTTGTTTTAGCATAATTAGTGTAAAAATGAAAAAATATACATAATTTAGTCTAAATAATGCTGAGTATGAATATTATTTTGTGTATGTTGCATGATAAGTACATAATTTGTGTATCGATGCATTTAAGTTTGTGCTTGTAATGTTATAATAAAAAACAGGACATGAATGTTTAAGTTCGTGTTTGATTTTGGCTATATACACAATGCTATAAATATTTCATATCACTTACAGATTGGTGAAGGACGAATATGTGATTTGACCGATATAACGAAATCATATCGGATCATATCACTGATATACATGTTGTTTATTTTTAATATTAAATATATATTATATTATTTCTTTTGTAATATTTTTTTTTTCACTAAAAGTCTAAAATTAATTCAAAATCCTAAATTATTAACATTCAATACTCAACAATGTTTAACTAAAAAATCCATTTAAAAATCCAAAAATACCGAACCATTCAAACGAATACAAAACAAATCTCAAATGTAATTAAAAAAACATCCTAACTTATATCATAAAGTTCATATATAATACAATAAACGTCCATTTCCTAATCCGAGTCACTCGAATCAATTTCTTCATTATCAATTTTTTTATATATCGTCATTAGTCGCGTTGCAGTTCTCATTAATCCCGACAACTGGATAAAATTGTTAGAGAAAGAGAAATAACGAATCGGCCCAACTTGATAAAATAAAAGAATTATGACCCAAATATGAATCGGTCCAAATCGATTCTTATCGGTCATATATCGAATGAACGATTAGCTCAACGCGTGGTATATCGTAAAAGTCATGAATCAATTAATGATATTAAATCGATATAATGTTAATATACACCAATATAACATATAAGAACATTATTTTGTAAATTTATTTTGCTTTTGATGACTATGTAAAAAAAATTATAAGGGCAAAATGGTCATTTGGTAGATGGGAGCACAAATCTGGCAGTGTGTTTAAGCTTGCGTGTGATCAGATAAAATTGAGATGGGCACGCAATCTCCTTGCATGCCTTCTTCTTTCTACTCCAAACAAACAACTATACAAACTTCAAAAAAAAAAAATATATATATATATGTTCATCATAAAAATAAACAATAATAATGATGAAATTATAGAAGCAAAATTTAGTGATTAAGCAGTTGTGGCTTGTGGGTTGTGTTGTGGTCTCTCAGCTTGTCAGAGACCGTTAGAGTCCTCCAAAATAGAACATGTCATGTTCATCCACACTTTTTACCCTTAACTTTTAATCTTATAAAAAAAAAAAAAATTTACTGATTATATTTGTATTAATTTGTTTGATGTGACAAATTGTGTTTTCTTCTTCTTCTTGTAGTAGGAACATAAAATTGCATAATATTATCAAGTAAATGACAATAGGAAGTTATTAGAAGTTTATTTCTAGTATATAATGCCAAAAATAAAAGCTTGCATAGTTTGATTCTTGAATAATTGAAAGGGAAATATTTTTATTTTTACGTACATGTTCAAAATGGCACGTAGGTTGTCAACTTGTCAAGAAAGAGACTAATTCTCTAATTACTAAATTACTACAATAAAATGCAATTTTTATGTTGGTATTTTTTTTTTTTTTTTGCATTTAATCAAGAGGCAACTCTCTTTTTAGTCTTTCTCAACTCCATTCTTCTACAACTTTTGTACCTTTGAGAATTGAGAGCAATGCTTGGTAATTAGTTTCTGAAAATAATTTTTTTTCTTTCTTTCTTGTATCCAATTGATGGATTGAATCTATTGCTACTTCCGATTGGAGTTATTTGTCTTGATCGAACATGTTCTTATAATTCGTAGGACGAAGAATTCATATTACTCACACTACTCACAAAATCTCGTACAAACATAATTTTTTATAAACGATACCTCAAAAAATTAAATTGTATTTTTTTAGGCACGATAGGCGAAGTGTTTATCGAAATTAACTAAAAATAGAAAATTCTGTACAATAAATTATCAACTTGCAGATATAAAAAAAAATTAAAAATAAAAAAATAATTCTATGCTAGCTATGCAAAATTCATTTATTAACTCTGTGAATTATGATTTGAATCCCGATTGATTTTGGTCAACGATCCAAATTTTATTGTTTCGTTCTTTCGACAAACCCCAACAACCCGTCATCACTGTACAATCGCCTTTTTTGAGCTCACTCCCCGAAAATTTTCTTAATAAGTGATTTCTCCCCAGATTTACTTGTAAATCTAACAACCGAAATAAGTTATTCCATAATCCATTTGCATATAAGAGACAAACAATGAACAAATATATATTTTCAAGGATTAATTGTCCACAAAATTTGCAATTTTTGTTGTGATTTTTTTTTTAAATCATAAAAATACAAAAAAACATCGATTGTACATAAAATATAATATAATATGATTGTTTATGACATAAAGTAATTCACATATCAACTAAATTTATACGATACACAATTTTTGTTCTCATTAAAACATCGATGGTGTATTCGAATTTTCGCAAGTATAAAAACCTTTCGTAGTACAAAAATCTATCGAAATAAAAACAAAATAAAATAAAAATATTAGAATATAAGTAATTCCATAAAAAATACTAAATTTCATTTATATAAGCACTAAATATTAAATTAATTAGTAATATATTATCATAAAAACAATTAACAAAAAAATAATTCAATAATTAACATTTATTTTTATCAAAATTATCAATTAATATTTTTACATTCAATATTTTCATTACCCACAAAATTCACTAACCATTGTTAAGAGGAGACATTGAACTAGAAAGTCCAATAAGCAAGTACAACGAATCATAACGATACAACGATGTATGCAGTAAGAAATAGTAAGATTCAAATAGTAGGTATTAACAACAGGTTAATCCATCCATTTTTCATCCAAATTATATAACCACGAGCTTAATAGTTAATACAAAGGCAAAGGCGAGAAGAGAGGAGATAAGAGAAAACGTTCACGCGCGCATGCTCCCTCCATTGTCATTGTCAACTCCATTGCTTTTAATACTCTCTTCTCTTTCACACCTCAGAGAGAGAGAGAGAGAGGAAGAGGAGTGAAGGGTTTCTCTCTTTTTCCTTTTCTTTTTTGTGGGGGTTGAGCTGGGAGTGAGTTTTCTCGTGAAGTAAAAAAACTAAAAAATCTATATAGCTATAAAAGATAAAGGAAACTTTCCTTTATTTCTCTCTCCGAGCTCTGAATCTACCCATATACACTGCTCACTACTCAAATTCCTTACTTCCCATCTTCGTCTTATGTCTTTTCTCAGCTTGTAACGCCCCGCCGACAAGCTGTTCGTCGAAATGTCTCACTCGGGAGAAATGCAGCCACCCAGAACACTCAAGCACGCTGATCTTTCAGGTGACTTCGCAGCCGCCCTCAACTTAGAAACCGACAAACCCGACTCTCCAGTTTCCACTCTGTTTGCTTACCAAAGCACCAGCAATACCAGTTCCAGCTCCTCCGCCGGTTCTTCTCTCGCCGGCCGACGAACCCAATCTGGCGAAATTCCTTCCGTCCCTTTTCCCAAACCGGGTCACCGCCGTACTGGGTCGGGTCCGCTTATATACACCAGTACGAACACCAATTCCTCCATTGCTCATATCAGCAGTACTGCTAGCTCTCCCGTTACCAATCTCTTCCCTACAGGAAACATCTGTCCCTCTGGTAAAATCGTGAAACCAACCACTACCCATAAACCCACTTCCCACCGAAGCGACGTGCTTGGGTCCGGAACAGGACATTACGGCCATGGCAGCATTGTCAGAGGCGGTAGTATTTCCGCCACCTGTACGGAAGATTTCTCACCGGTCAAACGAGCCATGGGAAGCACGGATCTGGAAGAGGTGAAGAGAATCGGAAACGAGCTTTACAAAAGAGGGCAATTTTTAGAAGCATTGAAGGTATATGATCGAGCTGTTTGTATGCAACCAGACAATGCAGTTTGTAGAAGCAACAAAGCCGCAGCTTTAATCGGCTTGAAGCGGTACGGCGAAGCCGTCAAGGAATGCGAAGAGGCGGTACGGTTGGATCCGAGTTTCGGCCGTGCTCACCAGAGATTAGCTTCATTATATCTCAGGTACTAAAACACTTTCGATTCTTCAATGTGATTGGATCTGAATTCTAAAGCTTCCTTCTTTGTCATTTCTTTTTTGGAGTTCAGATTAGGGTTGGTAGAGAGCTCCAAGAAGCACCTAACACTCGCCAGCTCACAACCAGATTTGATCGAGTTGCACAAACTTCAAAAACTCGAAAAACACCTCAGTCGATGTGCAGACGCGCGAACTTCGAACGACTGGAAAACTGTCTTACGAGAAACCGATAACGCCATCACAGCTGGCGCCGACTCGTCCCCACTCGTCAGTACTTCATTCAAAACACTTCTAATTTAAAACGAATGAATTAATGAAATATTTACAAGGAAATTATTTGTTGTTATTGTTGTAGGTATTTGCGTCAAAAGCCGAAGCGTATCTGAGACTAAACCTGCTCGACGATGCTGACGTGGCGATATTTAGTGCGTGTAAACTCGACTCGCCATTTTTGTTTTCGCTCGATTCCAAGTTTTTTGGATTCGTATCAAATTCTTACATTCATTACGTTCATGCCCTTGTCGAAATGGCTCGTGGCAGGTAAGCATTAAAAAAAATCTCAATATACCATTTTGTTATATAATATATGAATATACCATTTTTGTGTAGGTTTGAAAGTGCGGTACTGGCAATTGAGAAATCGAGAAAAATCGACTCGAGAAATGTGGAAATAAATGCGGTTACGAATACAGTTAAGGCGGTTGCGAGAGCGAGATCGCTAGGAAACGAACTGTTCAATGCTGGGAAGTTTCTAGAAGCTTCTATGGCGTATGGGGAAGGGTTGAGACAGGATCCATCGAACTCCGTGCTGTACTGTAACCGAGCTGCTTGTAGGTTTAAACTTAACCAATGGGATAAGAGTATTGAGGATTGCAACGAGGCCCTTAGAATTCAGCCGAATTATACGAAGGCCCTTCTCAGACGCGCTGCTTCCTATGCTAAGGTTTGTATGTATACACTTTTTTGGGAAATTTGCAGAAACGCCCTTTCTTTATTCGAATTATGAAAAATAGTCGTGATTATTTATGGTATGTATTTACAAAATAATTAATTCATAATTTGTTCCTTGTATAAAAACTAAAAACTATTAATGCAAATAAACAAGAATCAATAATGATACTTTGTGGTACTTTCATAAACCAAAAATAATATACATATAAATGAAGTTAAATGATCTCATATTGAATTTTTGTTTATTTGCATTACTGATAGTTTCTATTTTTGATATGTTAATTTAAAAATGAAACAAATTAATCAATGATTTATGTTTTCAATACAAATTATAATAATGAAAATGCAAAAAAAAACCCGCGTTATCTGAATTGCAAAAGTCCGTCAATTCTTCAGTAAATTAAAAAAATGCCCATACCATCAACTTTCTTTTGCAAAATAGTCCCTCAATTCTTCAATGAGGGGTTTATTTTTTCGCAATTTCAGATAACGCAAACCTTTTTTTTTGCAATTTTGGTAATATGCACCTCATGTTTTGCAAACTTCTTATTTCCTAAATGTCTGACACATGGCGTGATTTTATTAGACGGAGAGGTGGGCGGAGTCAGTGAAAGACTACGAAGCATTAAGAAAGGAATTACCTGAAGATGCTGACGTGGCAGAGGCGTTATTCCACGCGCAAGTGGCGCTCAAAACGTCGCGAGGTGAAGAAGTCTCGAACATGAAATTCGGCGGCGAAGTCGAAGAAATTAACGGCTTCAAACAATTCCACTTGGCCATCGCTTTACCTGGTTTGTAATTTTTCTCTTAAATTCAATTAATTCTTTTATTGAATTAATTTATTAATTTATTAATTTTTGCTTCTTTAGGTGTTTCGGTTGTTCATTTCATGGCGCCGCTAAACCCACATTGCGCGCAAATTTCTCCATTTTTGGACGCTTTATGTTCGCGATATCCTTCCGTTAATTTCCTCAAGGTATATTGTTAAATATATTAATAATGTTAAAAATTATATTATTTGATATTATTAATATTTTGAAATTAGGTGGACGTGAACGAGAATCAAACGGTGGCGAAAGCAGAGAGTATACGAACAATTCCAACGTTCAAAATTTACAAAAACGGGGCGAGGGTTAAGGAAATGATTTGTCCTAGTCAGCAATTGTTAGAATATTCGGTCCGGCATTACGGTTTTTAAAGCATTCTTTTTTTCGGTCTTTTCTCATGAAGAGCATAATTGTCATTCATTTAGTAATTTTTTTTCTTCTTTCGCCGTCATTTGTTACGACTTAACCTCGATTCTTTTCGATATGTGTAATATGGACTTGTTATATGATAATATTTTATTTTTGGAAACAATATTTTAAAGTGAATACAAGTATCGTTGAAATAAATGAGATTAGATTCGTTGGATACATTAATTGGTAGATCTGAATGAATCACCTTTTTCTCGTTATTGATCTTTTTTTTTCTCGCTTTATTCGTGTATTTCATTAAGGATATGGGTCACTTATTATTTATTATGTCTACCCACCAATTATACACAAACAATACGAGTTATTAGGGGTAGAATTGGATTTTTGGATTGTGATTGCTCATGTCTGTTTAATTGTAATAAAATGATAAATAGGATCATATATTTCATGTATGAAGTTTAATCAGCTGAGTCAAGAGATATGTATTACTAGAAACAATAAGTCAAAAGTTTTTGAAGAATGATCATAACCACTAATTTTTTAAGCCAAAATACAAGAAATGTATTTTCTTCAGAGCATGTGATTGGACTTTAATATGGTATGTTTTCATTTGCACCCAAAAAGAACATAGAACTCACATAAATTTTCTTGAAAAATTAATATTACATGTGAATACATTAATTACAACCTGTAGTGATGTCAATATTTTTGAATGGATACTTTTTAGATTGTCAAACAAAAATATTCAACAAATCAGAAATTTTAGCTATAAGTTAATAAAATAAAATAAGAGGAATGATTTTGCACTTCGGAGAAATGGATTCCGAATGCACTACAGAGTTGCCTACTGTTCGGTTGCTTGTCCTTTCTCGCCCGGTCTCTTATATCTTTTTATGTTATTTTATTTCTTTTTTATATAAAATGATAAAGGATACGTTATTATTTATGTTTTATTATTATTTTTTTATTTTTATTCTATATTATAGATTAAATATCTGTTATTATTTACATTTTTTTACTATGTTTTTTTATATAATATCAATTAATTTTTTTTTGTTATTTATACTTTTTTATATATATAATTGAGATTAAAAATATGTTGTTATTTATACATTTTTACTATACTTTTTTATTCTATAATATGGATTAAAAATTTGTTGTTATTTATATTTTTTACAATTATTTTTACTTTCTTATATACTATGGAAAATATATGTTGTTATTTATAACCTTATATGATTATTTATTTTTTATATACTATGGATTAAAGATCTGTAAACATTTGTTATTTACGCCTTTTCTATACTATGTATAAAAGATATATTGTTATTTATATATTTTTCATTGTAAAAAGTATAAATATGAAGGTGAAAAATATAAAAATAACTACCTAAAGTATGAATTTGAAAGGTATATTGGACACTGCTTGAAATATTAGACGCTGCCCGCAAAAATCGGCCGCTCGTCTATTATTTGATCGTGTCTTTTTTTTTACCGCTGCTCTTTGTCACGTGATGCGTTGTGGTTGAATGCGACGTTCTGGAGTGCACTAGCATGTCTCATCAAATAATTGTGTTATATTAACTGATATATCGTTTTGATATTAAAAAAACGAATAAATGGAGAATGCTCGTTTGTCTTCTATCCATTGATGTCAATGAAATTTAAATCCACAACCTCTCACAACATATGTTTTTTTGTATCAAACACTTAACCAACTATGTTATGGGCCTATCGACATCGTTTTGATATTTAGAACTCTCACTTTCGAATAATGTCAAATATTTCGTGAAGTGACTTTCAACATAAAATGTGAAGTTCAAGTATATTTATTTGTTAAAACAAAATATAGTAAAATGGTATATTCGGATATTGATAAAGAATAAAATATATTAAATTATCATATTTAAATATAATATACATATGATATCAACATATAATAAAGTATAACAATAAAATTGTAATCGTTTATCCGGATCGTGTGGACGCTGTTTTTAGACATTATTATGTTCGTTCGTGCAGACTATTGTAAATGCCTCAAGATAATTCGGAGATGTCGTTATTTAGGACATGTCTATGAGAACACGGATGATAGTCGTTTTTAACAACCAACCCGAAATAATATATTGTTTATACAAAATAGAATATTGAGTAATATAGGAGGGATTAGTAAGAGGTTCTAAATATACAAGGGTATTTGGTATTTATATTGTGTACACTCGTGGGTATCTCTGATCTGTCTCCTCTCTCTCTATATTCTATATCTATATTCTGATGATCCTTAATTATATTCAATAGTCAAGCACTCATATATGGGAGGTAATTTTTTTTGTGATAAATATAGATCATTGTATCAATGTGTAAATATGTTTTGGTATTGTAAAAAGGAACGGCAATGAATGGATAAATATGAATGACACATGACACATGACACATGTCACAATTATATTATCATTAATAAAATAATATATTAATATTTGACTAATTATTTTTTAGTCTTCGTGATATTATGCTCCAACATTATTAAGGTTGAATAGGTTTCTAAAATTCCTAGTTGTGAATAAAAGAGATCTTGCTGTTAAAATTGTTGCCGTGAATTTTCTTCTTCTTTGAGAGAGAAAGGGAGACCATTTATTATACCCTCAATTTCATCCACATGTTCTCTATAGATAATTAATATATGATACATAATTAACGTGTTAGTTTCATTAATGAAGACATGTTAATTATTTGGAAAATTAATTAACATGTTGATTATATATGTCAAATATATGTTAGAATTCATGTTATTATCACGATGAGATTATCAATTAAGTTGGGTGGTGAAATATGAGGGTATAGCATAATTTTGTCTGAAATTAACTCAAATCTAACTTGGAAGGTATATCATTTCTTAAACTTCCATAATAGATAAAGTTTTTATCATTTAAACTCATTACTAATACTTTAATTTGAATAATTAAGATCTAGTTTATCATTAAAGTTAAAAAAAAAAACTATAAAGTTACCCAAATAAATATATGTATAATGTATACAATATGTTTTAAATATTGATAAAGAAACAAAAAAATGGACGGAATCTCGGAAATCATAGGACGGATAATTTCCTATTATCTAATGAAAATGCCCAATAAATTAAACAAAAAATATATTGTATTTAATTTATTGAGTATTTTCATCGGTTGAATTTCAAATCATGCATCCTAACATTTCTAGCGGAATATTGAGCAAGTTATGGACCATTCCTTCTCTTCTTTTATTTCTTCCTTTTGCAAAAACTTTTTGTTTATATACCACAAATCAACCATATAAACACCAAAATCAGCGAAAATTATGATCAAATCCTGATTAGTCTCTCAAGAACTCGAGCAACTCATCAATAGAAGGCATCAACCCTAAAACTCCTTCTTGGTTCACATTTCTCTTGATCTCCATTGTTGGTCTCTTCCTCATCATTTCTGCGCACGTCCTATCTCTCTCCGTGCCTTTTAGCCAAGCAGAATCTTTGCCTGTTAGGGTTTGCACCACAGATTTAAACTCTTCGGCATCGGTCTCCACGAATTTAGTGACCACAATCGTGACCTTCATATTCCCTCTCCCATCTTCCATTTTAACGATCGAAATCAAGAATTTTAGAAAGTTGAGATTGTCGTTGGTGAATTTTTGGAATGAGATTGAAGGCTTCTATATAGAGGATCTTATTCGTTTTGAGTGTGTAGAAGAAATGAAGGGACTTAAGATCAAAATCAAGAATTACGAGATGTTAAGATTGTTGTTGGTGGATTCTTGTGGAATGGGATCAAAGGCTTATATATAGGGAGTAGGGACATGTTTGTTTTGAGTGTGTAGAAAAAAAATGAAGGGGCGAAATAAGGTGTGTGACTAAAGGAGGACTAAGTTTTGTAACATGGTCAAATATTTGAACTCATTTAATGATGGTGATAGCTTCATTATCATTATTAATTTAATGGTTAGCTAAAGTTTAAACCTAGCGATAATAAAACCCCACAACCCGTTATGGCCTTGTTTAACCAATCATGTTAGGGTTACATACTTTTAAATATTTCAATGAATAAAATGTATATCTAATAAGTTGAGAAAATATTTATATTATTCTTAACTTATTATATATTTTGTATTGAGTATCTTAAAAAACATGCATTTCCATGATTAAATGATGATTTTTCATATTAAAAAAGAAAGAAAGCTTCATATGAGGAAATGCTTAGATAATATTCAAGTTAATATATATAATTTTAGAGAAATTGAAGCCCTCACAAGAGGCCACATTATCCCTTTAATGTGGACTACTTGATCTTGATCAAATGGTCTAAAATATTTGGTTTTTTCATTTGAACATGGTATATATAAACCAACTAATTCAAAAATTACATGAACCTTGGTCCATCGTGGACCAAGTTCATTCATATTTTTTTGTCTCAATTAAATATGGAAAATTTTCAAAAAACTCCTTAAATTATTGGATATTGTAAAAATCCCTTAAATTTACATATGTAGTAATTGAAAAAAATATTATTTTCTATTAATTTTAAAATAATCTTAATTTTTTTGGTGCATATAATAATTAAAAAAAATTATTATATGTTATATTTATATAATTTTAATATATCATACATTATATATATTTGACTTCTATATTTTTTCCTGAAAAACTAACACAAAATAATAATTAGAAGAACACAATACTAAACGAACACGCTGCAAATAATTAAAAAATAGAAAATCATGAAACTATTACAAAAATAAAAGGACAACGAAAATAAAAAAAAACTTGATGTCTCAATAGATATTCTTTTACAATATATTTTCAACTTGTTTATTTATTATTGTTTATGAATTTTCTTAACATTAATAATAAATAACAAAAAAAAATATCATTATATATGAAGATTGAAGGGTATTTGGTAAAAAAAAATGAATATCATCCATAAGGAAGTATTTGGATACAAAAGTTTGGTAGAGGAATTTTTTCGAAGTTTACAAAAACATAGAGATTTTTTACAATATCCAGAAAAATTAGGGAATTAAAAGTACATCAAAACACAGATGTGTGAACAATCAGGCAATAAAACGTAAAATCCAATAACATATTAGAAAAAATTAAATCATAACAAACTTGAAGATTCTCGCACAATTGTGGTTGAAAAAAATTAGTTTATTTGATTTTTGTGTCATCATATACAGTGTTATAATTTATTATATAGCATTATGGGTGTACTAAGATAATATATTTGATAGCATTGCGTACTACAACTTAGACCTTGAGAAATAATTGCAGAATTGACATGTGTCATATTTGACTGGTTTATCGGATCGGATGAAATGAGGTAATGTCATACGCAAGCTACTATATATTGTGCTCGTGTTGTTACTATGTAACTGGTTGACGTGGCAACACAAATTTGGTGCACTTTTCACAGCCATATTTGTGGACTAAATCCTCATCTCGTTATTAATTATGTTTTAAACCCGGTCAAACTATCTAAAGCATGCTTTCATTTTGAGAAATTTATAGAAAAGCCACAGATTGTTTCCAATTGTCAAAACCCTAAATTTTAACAAGATAAAAATTTGAAATCCTGGCTTCGAAGAAAGGAACACCGGGCAGGGTTATGAATTTCAATTTTGTTGGCTTGTTCATGTAGGGCCCGTTCGGCAAGGGGTGGAACAGAGGAATAGAGGAATAGATGAATATAATTTAAACCATTTTATTCCAAAGTCGTTCGGCAAAACTAATGAAATAAGAAAATAGGTTTAAGAAAATAGATATTGATAATGACCAAAATACCCCTAGTATATTAATAGTATTAATAACATCAAATCATATTAATAATAATATTAATATTATTATTATAATTAATTATTATAATAATAATAATCATGATTATTATTCTTATTTTCGAAATATTATTATTATTATTATTATTATTATTATTATTATTATTATTATTATTATTATTATTATTATTTATTATTATTAGTATTATTATTATTATAATTATAATAATAATTATTATTAAGAAAATAATTATTATTATAATTATTATAATAATAATTATTAAAATAATATTATGTATTATTATAATAATATTAATTATAGTAATATTATTATTATTATAATTATAATTATTATTATAATTATTATAATAATAATTATTATAATTATTATAATAATAATTATTATTATTATAATAATTAAAATAATATTAAGTATTATTATAATAATATTAATTATAGTAATATTATTATTATTATTATTATTATTATTATTATTATTATTATTATTATTATAGTAATTATTATTATTATAATAATAACAATTATTATTATTATAATAATAATAGTAATTATTATTCTTATTTTTATATTATAATAATAATTATTATTATTATCATTATTATTTTTTTAATAATAATAATTATTGTTATAATAATAATACTATTATTATTATTATTAACGAGGGCAATTTGGTCTAAATATTTCGCTAATCCGCGGAATAGAGCTATTCCATCTCAAACATGGAATAGAGATAATCATCTTTTCCATATTTTTATTCCATGCTATTCCACTCTTGTTCGGCTGGAATAGAGTGGATTAACTCATTTATTCCTCTATTCCACTCTATTCCACCCTTGCCGAACAGGCCCGTAAGGACAAATTAAGAGTTTTAAATTTAACATTTTAAAAGTTGTTCCTTGTCCAAGAAGAAATTATAAAAAGAAGAAGGAATTTCCTGGTATCTACATGACATGACTTGAAAATGAAATCCAGGGATCATATTGTAAATATTCAAAGGGTGACGTTTGATATTACTTAAGCAGCTTATCTTATTGATAAGGATACTTCTTCACAGGCCTTATTACCTGCCAAATAAGTTATTGCTCTCGTTCTGTTTAAAACATAAAATAATTTGTATTTTACAAAATTATATAAAAATATTATTTTTTATTTTTGTTATAAAATTATTAATGACCCATGTCTTTTAAATTTTATAGAAAATATTTTTTAATTTGATAGTCATGACTTGTGAAGTTATTAAGATTTTTTTTTGTATTTTATTATAAATTTTATAATAATTCCCGTGTAACTATTTTCAAATAAAAAAAATATTATTTAAATTCTTTTAGAACGAAATATATATATATATATATATTTCTTTCATTTCTCCTTTCATGGGATAATAAATACCTTTTTAAAATTGCGTGTACACATTATACTATGAATTTATTTATTTATTAAAAGGGGAATTTTTAAAAAAAACCCCTAACTTTCTTCAATATTGTAAAAAACTCCCTCACTTTTGAGAAATTCCAAAAAAACCCCTAAAAGCAAACTTTTCTTTCAAAAAACCCCCTATAGGAGTTAAATTTAGGGAAATTTTCAAAAAATCCCCTATCTTTTTTGGATATTCTAAAAAACCCCTATCTTTTTGGAAACTCCAAAAAACCCCCTCTACCAAACTTTTATTTTCAAATACCCCCCTATGGGGTTAAAATTAACTATGGATGGTGTTAAATATTTTTTTATAACCAAAATACCCTTCTTTTTACATATTTAGTAATTAAAATAATATTTTTGTTATTTGTATTAATTTTAAAAAAGTCCTAATTATTTTTTAGCATATAATAATTTTTAAAAAATAATTATGATATGTTATATTTATATAATTTTAATATTTCATACATTATATATATTTGACTTTCATATTTTTTTACTGAAAAAATAACATAAAATAATAAGAAGATGAACAATAATATTAAAAGAACACCTTGCAAATATTTAAAAATTAAAATATCATGGATCTATTAAAAACATACATAAAAGAAGAACGAAAATAAAAATAAAATAGATGTTTAAAGAAATATTTTTCTATCAATATATTTTCAAGGTGCTTATTTTATTATTATCTGATGTTAGTTTTTCATGAATAATAAATGAAATATTAAAATTATACAAACACAACATTTAATAATTTTATTTTTGTGAAATCATTATATGTTAAAAATTATTTATGAATTTTCTTAAAACTAATAAAATTAATGAAAAAATAACAAAAATATACATATGAAAATAGAAGGGTATTTTGGTCAAAAAAAAAATTTAACACCATTCATGGTTAGATTTAACCCCTATAGGGGGGTATTTGAAAATAAAACTTTGGTAGAGGGGTTTTTTTGGAGTTTCCAAAAAGATAGGGGGTTTTTTGATAATTTCCCTTAAAATTAACTCTTTTGGTGTTAAAAAAAAATTTGGACCAAAATACCCCTCTAATTTTATAAATTACAATTTTGCTAAATAATATTTAGTATTTTTATTTTAAAATGCATACCAAATTTATTAAATCATTTTTGCTTTTTTTTATTATTTAAAAACTCCAAAATATTCATTTGATTATATATAATATTTCATTTGATTTCAGTATTTTATTTATCATATATATTTTTAAAAACTAACATCAAGTGATAAAAAAATAAAAAACGATATAATATATTTCAGCACCTAAAAAATATCGTGAAAAGAAAATTTAGCAGTTTGTTTTTGTAATAAATATCAAAAATATGAATTTGACATTTTCCGTTATTCGTTTTAATAATTCAGTATATATTCGAGGTCTTAATCGTAAATATTCTTTTGGACGATTTTAATTAATTATTTAAGAAGATTATATTTGTACAAGTATGAATATATGTTTTTGTCCTGTTAAAAGGGTTTGTTTTGCAAATAACAAATTATTGGGGTCATATTTGAAAAATTACATTTCATTCTCACTTGGGCCGAGCCCACTTCCTTCCTTGAGCGGTTCATGCCATATAATAAGGCATATGTTAGTTCCGTGGGGTTATTATACCCTTTATCATTCCAGTATTCATTTCGCAAAGTAAAGCCAAGGGAAAATCAGGGAAATTGAGAGAAAATAGTGTCAAATCAAAAATCAGAAACCATGGGATAGAAGATGACTTGGCAAGAGAGTTGGTAAATTGATAAAAGTGTCGATTAGGTGTGTTTCCATTCAATATTTGTTTTCGATTCCGAATTGGGGTTGACGAGTTTTCTCTTGCGGTTTGTCGAGTTCATTCAGTCAGGTGAGTGTAATTCTCACTCTTCTCTAATTAAAATCGTATATTATAGTTATTTTTGTAATTTTCGTTAAAATGAGTTTTGTTCCAAAAACCGTGTTAAAATACGAAATACGAAATTATTTTGTTTACGATATCGTGAGTGTTATTCTCCTTTTCACCAGTTTTTATACCTATTTTGATTAAAACGAATTTTGTTCCAAAAAGCGTGTTGAATTACGAAAACCTATATTATTTCGTTTATGATATAGTGATATTTCGAGAAACTGATTTGGAATATAATTATGATAATTTATGATATTAATGATATATATAAAATTATGATTTCGAATTAGAGGATTTGATAAATGAAATGAATTTGGATAATGATTTTGAATTATGATTCGAATTTGATATTAGTGATATATTTGGAAATGATTTTGAATAACAGGTACGACGATTTATGATTTTAAATGATTGTGAAATTATGATTTTGAATTTGGATATTCATTCAAATATAGAAAGTATATTTTGAATTTGTTTTCAGAAATGAATTGCGTTAAAAAGCATTTTTGTTTTAATAAAGATACTTAGTAAATAATATAGTTATAATATTATATTATGAGAAGAATTTTAAAGAGACTCTATATATGTAGAATTTTATTTGGATAAAACGTAAGCCGGGCGTACGATTTTAGTGAGGGTCTCCGGGAGGGCTCTCTATATGTATGATTTGAATTAGTCTAAAACGTAAGTTGGGACTTGCGATTTTAGAAAGGGTCTCCGAGAGACTCTATTGAGGGAAAGACATAGCTAACTTGATGTAGTGCAAAGTCCCGACCCATGAGGGGTCTGGCTGTGGCGCATGGATATCCAGTCGTCGGGTGGATGTGTTCCCCTTATGTTTTGTTCCAGTCTGTTTGTGATTCGCTATCAACTCGGGTTGGCACTTCAGTCGAGTGTTATTAGCGCCCTCACCGCGGTATATATTTTGGTATGATTATGATTATGATTATGATTATGATTATGTATGAAGGTAAGTGATTTTGGTTTCGAAAACCGGGGAAAGTATTTTGAGATATATTTAGAAACTTATCATTTGAAGATATACGAGATTATTTTATGAATTCATTTGAAAAGTAGTTATTTTTATTATAACTATTTTTAACGAGATTTTACTCACTTAGTCACTTCCGTGACTAATCCTTTCGATTTACATATTTTTAGTTCAGGTATTGAAGGTCTAATATCGGTAATTGCGGGTACTTCGAGAGTGAGAACGTGTACGATATTGAGTTTCGTATTAATATATTTTATGCTTCCGCAATAGTTTTGTATTATTATTTTAATTCCGTAATGTATGTATATATGTGTGTGTTGTCGTTGTTTTCGAATCAGTTTAATATTTTGTTTTGTGATGTTTTCATATGAGAACCTGTGGTATACGAGTTGTATACTGGCGAGTCGCTGCACCCTTTTTCATTTTTTATTTTGGGGTGTGACAGTTTTAATGTACATTCACTTTTCATATAGAGTTTTTTTTATATATAGAATCGAAAAAAATCCCATTCGCAAAACTAGCACTAATATGTTTGAATTGCCGAGCTAAGACTTTCACCAAGCAGTTTCTCGAAATTTTTTTACTTTCGTCTGACAGATTGGCGAAAGTGCTTAAATACGATCTTTTTTCACCCCAGAACAAATGCATGTAAATGCAAAAAATGTCATTCTAAATATATGATCTAATATATCATTCATATAAAAGTAAATTAATTTGTTATTATTAATATTTTTATTATTTGTTACTCGTTAAATAAATTATATGTCTAACGATGTATGATTTTGCAAATATATAAACTGATATATAATTATACCAGTTAATATATAATTAATTAATTATGAAATATTTATGAATTTTTAAAATAAAAAAAATACTAAACATTATTTAGCAAAATTATATTTTATAAAACTAGAGGGGTATTTTGGTCCCAAAAAAAAGTTAACACCTATAGGGGGTTTTTTGAAAGAAAAATTTACTTTTAGGGGATTTTTTGGAGTTTCTCAAAAGTGAAGGTTTTTTTACAATATTGAAAAAAGTTAGGGGTTTTTTTGAAAAGTTCTCTTATTAAAATAAGTATTATTATGAATCTTTTAGATATTAATATTATATCAAAATGTACTATGATTTTATTTATATATTAAAATAAGTATTAATATGAATTCATTTAGTTATTCTTAGTACATTCATTTTATTTGCTCATTACTGTAACTCGTTACACAGTTTTCTACAAAAATGATGCAATACTAAATCTTGTGCATTATTGTGACTCGTTATACGATTGGATACACAAATGTTAGATCATAAAATAAAAATATATATTTATTTTCTCATTATGATTTGTTACACGATTGACTACAAAAATAATGTAATATTAATTTTGTCCATTATTATGACTTGTCATACGATTGGCTATAAAAATAAATAGAACATAAAAGCACAAAAACATTGTGGTCCTTCGTTTTGAAAATTTTAATATGTATAATATAGTATAATTAATTAATTATCTCAGTATTTTTCAAAAAATATAAATAATTCTCATGAAAATGAAATACAAAATAAATACAAAGGATAGACTATAATAAACAAAAAAAAACATATTATACAAATATCATCATCAATTTATAATTAAAAATAACAATGAATGGGCCTTGAGAATTTAGTATTGGGCCTAAACTGAAAAAACATATTCAAAAAGAGGAACAAGCGAGCAAGCCAGGAATTGAACCCGGTACCTCTCCATTGCAAGAGAAGAAAGGAAACCAACTGCCCTGCAAATCATTATCGGTATAATATGGTAATTAATATTTTTATTCTATGAGGACACGTGTCAACATATGATAAAAGCTCTTTTTTTTAATTACTATAGTAAAATAAAATAGTAAAATATGGACGTTGATGAATATGAAGGTATTATGGTATGAAGATTTTTAGGGAATCCGAAAAATTAAGAAATTAAAGAAATGAAGTCATTGAGGAAATAAGAAATTTTTTCATATATTATTATTGTCATAATTAAATGACAATTAAGACAAAGATTATTTTCTTTATCATTTCCGTGTATTAGGATGGAGACTTGACTATAAATAGAGAGCCCAAGTTAAAATTTGGTTCATTCTAACAAATACAAATAATTATATTATGTTTTCTCCAAGTATAGTAAAATTATTTGAGCGCCAACGGTCGTGATTTTTTTGTTGTTGGTTTTTTCACGTAAAATCACCGTGTTTGTGTGTTGTTCTTTTGTACTTGTTGTGGTACCGATCCTGACAGGAGGTTGATATTCATGTTCGATATACATAAAATATATTTTGACAAGGATTTTTATGTATAGCTTTTAAATTATTGGGTTTTGCAAGAATAACGTTAGAATTGTTGAATTTGCAAAATTGATTGTTTCATCATGTTATTTGACAAAACACTGATTTGTATGTTTCCTTAATACAAGACTCATGTCCGAATCACGACACGAATCCAAACGTGAGACAATGAAGAAATAGATTTCTTAGTCCCGGTTTCGGCTCCTTCCATTTTGGTTATAGAGTTTCGTCCACGCCATCCTTTTGTGTGGTGATTGGCAATGAGTTCAAAAACCCCGTACTTCTATGTTTTCCGTCTTACCGCCTCACGCATTCCTCCTTCCTATTATGTGAGTATGAGTTGCGAGGCAGAATTCATGATGAAATGTGAATCCAGATAGACATCTTTCTGATAGTGAGTATCCAAAAATATCTTTCTTCTTTGAGAATAGCTTGCTTGGTGAATCGTGACCATACGATCAAATTAGAAGAATTGAATAAATAATGTCAAGAGATCAGGTTTCATAATATATAGATAGATTGGAAAGACATGATGTACGCTCGTGTCGGTGTTTTTTTAGATGAGCCTATCAAGTGGAAGGGAATGATACTTCTTTTCAGGACCTGTTTTTACACCACGAGCTTAGAGATCTTCGTCGAGTCAATTCGGGTAAGAAAGAAGCGTCAAGAATGGACTGAATGAGAAAATCAGTACAATATTGGATTTTGGTTTCACCTTCTAACATTTCAGAGATAATACACCACATACGTCTAAATCTCAATTTGAAACCGGTCGAAAAAATTATAAAACCTTATCGACATCCTCGGAAGCTAGTTTATTTTGGGATAGCGAAGAAGTTGCCTAAAGGCATCAAGTTGTCTTTCAGAGCATCTCTGCATACACGAATGCGAATTGGCCCCTAGCAAGTTCAACGATGGTTATAGCTCGACGACAAGGACAAAACCAGAACCAAATCATGGAGGGTAAGGTGACGAACAATGAACTTAGATTGCATATAACTATACTCAATATTAATAAATTCATATTTTCTTAAAAAAAAATCTATTGTATATCGAATAAACAATATATCACACTTAAAATAAGGGGTGGACTAATTGTTCTATCTAAAAATCAAATAAAATTAAGAAGTATTGAACAATCCTGTTTATTTTAGAGAAAAAAAAAATTATTACGTGGGCCGAATACTTTAATGTGGACCAAGGCCCGATGTCTGGTTAAACAATATGGACCTGGTCTCCATTATTGGCATCTGAGTATTTAAATTGCATATATTTTTCGGCAATAAAATAATTTTCATATAGTTCATGATACGAATAGGACAATACAATAATATTTAATATGGTTTATAATACAACACGTGAAATTCGTTTTAATTAATTTGGTATTAGTTGGCTTAATTACTTGCTTAATATATTGATGAAATGAACTAATCAATGAAGTTTGTTCTAAGTTACTTGCTTACTATATATATTGATGAAATGAAATCAATGACGGATGAAGATGGGTCACGAACGAGTTACATCACATCAGTATATTTTCTCGTGACGGCTTTATGTGAAAAGTATAAAACTATGGAAATTAAGCAGTGCATTTGCACGTCTAACTTGACAAATACATTTTTGATTGTTTCTTTGAATGCCTAGTTTGATCTGTCTCCATCTTTTAAGATTTGTCAAAAGTTAACAAAGAAAGTGAAGAGAAAATTGATGAACAAGAATTCATGTGTCCTGTGGTCCCTTTTATTATTATTCGTAAACACAAAAATGTAATATTGTAATGTAACAAATAATGCCCACGCGCCAAATTTAGGTACATAAACTCATAAAACTATATTTTTGCACGATTCATTTTGTTGTTGTGAGTTTGATTCTAGAATATTGATGAACAAGAATTCATCTGTGTAGCGAATTGATTGTTCGTGTGGACACGTCGTGACTTATGAAGTATTCACCATGGATGAAATGTCATAGAAAATCGTATATGACCTCGTGCATGCCTTCGTGAGAAAAAGTAACGAACTGCTATTTTCTCGAGTATTTCAACAGAGAAACTATGGGGATGTTTGATTCGAGGGATTTTGATGGAGATGTATTTCGAAATACAGAATAAATTTCAAATTCTTTGTTTTGTTTGATTTTCAAGTGTATCGTATTTTATATCTTTTATCCATGTATTTTATTATCTATCTAAATTTTTTATATTTGATATTTGATACTTTCTTGTACATGTAATATAGTATTATATAATCTAATCTAACTTTCATATCATACAACATCATATAATCTAATATAATACAACAAAAAGTCTAGAGGTCCCGAATTTTTTCACAAAAATCCTACCGATTTGTTTTTTTATAGAATAAAATATGTGGACCCCACTATTCTCTCAAACAGTAAAACTTCATTTCGGGATAATTTATGTGGATGAATTCGGGAGCTCTAGACTTCATGTATAATACAATATCATATTATATTATATTATATAATATAATATAATATAATATAATATAATACATTAAAATACAATACAATACAATACAACATCATATCATGAATATAATACCGTATTATATAATACCGTATTATATAATATAATATAATATAATATAATATAATATAATATAATACATTAAAATACAATACAATACAATATCATAACATATGATATAATATAATATAAGATAAAATAATATAAAATAAAATAATCCAATCTAATCTAATCTAATCTAAAGTAATATATATAAAATAATATAATATAATATAATATAAAACAATATAATATAAAACAATTAATACAATATGATCTAAAACCATATAGTATAATATAATATAGTATTAGATTATGTAATATAATATAATATAATATAAAACAATACAATATAATATAATATAAAATGATATAAATGATATAATTAATATAAAATAATATAATATTATATAACAATATAATATAATATAATATAATATAAAACCATATAATACGATATAAAATGATATAATATAATATAATATAAATTGATATAATAAAAAATATAATATAATATATTATGAAATAATATAATATAACAGGGAAATCTGAGATCAATGAAAAAACATAAAACAAATTGTCACCATAATTCGATAATAGTAATCCATGTAACTATTGCGAAATTGTAATAGAAATTTGTAATCATATCACAAACTCTATATGACATGACACAAATGTATTCATGAATAACAAATGCCATGACAAATAGTATATTCGAAATAAATTATCACGATAATTTGATAATAGTAATCCATGTAATTATTTTGAAATTGTAATTCAAATTTCTAATTCTATCGCAAGCTCTATATGACACGACACAAATGTATTCATGAATAACAAATACCATGACGAATACTATGTTCGAAACAATGACCAATCAATTGTAATTGTTTTCTGATTTTATTTCTTATGTAATTTTTGCATTCATGAGCCTATCAAATTTCAAATGATAAAAACTTTTTTAGATGCTTGGCATGACAGATTCACGAAATTGTAATTTGTAATCATATCGCAAACTCTATATGACATGACACAAATATATTCATGAATAACAAATGCCGTGACAAATACTATGTTCGAAACAAATTGTCGCCATAATTTGATAATAGTAATCGATGTAATTATTTTGAAATTGTAATTCAAATTTGTGATTCTATCGCAAGCTTTACATGACATGACACAAATGCATTCATGAATAACAAATACCATGACGAATACTATGTTCGAAACAACGACCAATCAATTGTAATTGTTTTCTGATTTTCTGATTTATGTAATTTTTGCACTCATGAGCCTATCAAATTTCAAATGCTAAAAGGTTTTTTTAGATGCTTCGTATGACGTACAATTTGCTTTCTTGAGTAAAGTATGTGTGTTTTGTACTCATGAGCCATGAAGATTGAAATACTAAGAAATTTTTCGATGATTGGCATGAGAGAAATTGTAATATTTGCTTTATGTGGAAAAAGATATAATAGTACATGTATTTTGAGGTGTCTTTTAAATATTCGCATGAATAGCCAAAAATGCAAGAATAATTTCAACAAGAACGAGGATAAGAATAAGAATACAAATACGAGATTCAATTACGAATATAAATACACACATGAAAAGCAAACTAGACACAAAATATGAAAACGAAAAAAGAATATGACTAAGAATGAGAATAAGAACATAGACACGAATATGAGATTCGAATACGAATAAATTGTGTTGTTGTAAAAGAACGACTCATTGTTTGTATATGTGACTTGTGTAAAAAAACTTCGTGACAATACAAAACATTGATCCGAATCATGACTTTGTTTTGAAAAATGAAGCTGAAGTTCGTGTCAAAACAAAAAAAAGACCTCGATATATCATTTGAGTAGAACAATACAAAACATCGATTTGAATTGTAATGGTTTGTAAAAAAAATGAGACCCATTGTATGTATGTATGCTCAGTAAACAACAATACATGACAATACAAAATAATAAACTGAATCACGACTTTTTGTGACAGATAAATGAAGGAAATACAGTTTCGGATCAACCGTAAAAGTGTACACAAGGATAAACGAATGTGAGCGTACATTCGTGGTCATATCTTTCAGTAGAAAAATCCAATTTGAATGGTTCAAATTGGGTTAGATAGATAATAAGATTATCTACAACCTTCATGTAGAAATATGTTCTATTTGAACGAAGTATCAGTGTCGTTTTAATGGAATACCGAAAGGGTGCGACAGTTTGACATACAGTTAGTAAAACGTCCGTAACTTTCGCATCCGAACTCCAATTGGGCCAGGCCAAATTGGGTTGGAAGGATAATAAGATTATCTAGAACGTTCGTGAAGGTTTAAAGTCGGTTGGAACGATTTAATATTTTCGTTTCAACAGAATACTGAATGAGTGTCTGCAGTTTTCTGTCTGAAAATGTGTATATGAGATATACATATCTTTTGGCCCATCCTTATCCTATGTGATATAAATAGGATGTCTCTCTCTCTCTCTCTAACCAATTTATTCAGTCCAACCTGTGGAATTAATAAGATTAATCCAGAATATTGAGTCTTCTTTCTAAGACCGAAAGAGTGCGAAGAGAGAAAACCGAGAAAAAGAGTTTTTCTCGGTGTAGAGAATCGATCTAATCAAGCAAGTTCGCCGGTGCAGCGTCTAGGCTGTTGCACCCGCGACCGACGAACTCCGACTCACGGTGGATACAAGTAGAGGAGCGACACTTGTGGCTCTTCGATTGTGATCAAACCGAAGGAGCAAAACTGTGGGCTGTGGAAGAGTGTGGACGTGGGACGCACGAAAGACAACCGGAGGCGTGTCAAGACGGTGGGAGACGTGTGGTATGGGACACACGGGCTAGTCACCAACGTGACACTGGAGAAAGAAAGGATGCGAGCGATCAACCCGTCGTGCATGATCAATTTCACGCTGGTAATCGTCTATCCTTTTATTGCATCGTACCCTCGAAGTCATGGCGTGATCTTGGATTTAGGGAACCGGACCGGGCCTTCATATCCGTTGCGCGGGCCCGGGGACGGGATGAATTACCAACAATAAATTACTCATTGTATGTATGTTTTAATTATTCAAGAAAAACGGTTGTTGAACAACTAAAGTGCTTTTTGCTTTGAAATTTATAAAAATCGCGACTTACAGTATTTGCAAATGCAGTATCCTTTCTTATAAAAATCGCGACTTATAAAAATCGCGACTTACAGTATGAAAATTTAAACAATCGAGCATCCTCGTCACCAAATCATCATCCTCATCATCATCATCATCATCATCGTCATGTCATCATCATCATCATCATCATCATCATCATCATCATCATTGTTGCCTCTATTTTGCCAATGATGTATAAAATATAAACAAATTTTGCAACAAGAACAGTTTCAATTGTTCAAGAAAGCTGGCTCTCGAACAATTCAAACATTATTTGATGTAAAATTTATAAATATCATGATTTACTGAGGCAAACATATAATATTTACATATTTTATTCTTGAATGGAAACGTTCATTTGTTGTGATGTATTTAATTGTGAAACTTTCTAATAAGACAACTAATTAAAACTTGATATTGTTGTAATTCTTTTTGTTTCTTTTTTATTACAAGTTATTTAATATTATGTGTTATTTAATATTGTCTATTTTTGTTGCGAAATATTTACATTTTTTTTTTGGTATTCCTTTACGCTACATGCGATGTATTAATAATTCACTCGTAACATGTGTGTAATAACCACATATGATATGTTGGTTTCAATTAGAAAAATTATAATAAATTACAACATTAAATAGAAAATGAAATATGACCCAAAAAAAAAAACAATGAAATAAAATTAAAATTAATATATCAAAAAAGATAATAAAAACTTGAGAACAAACGTATAGCTCCAGCGCAATTGCGCGGGAGAAAAAGCTAGTTGATGATGGAACTAAGGATTATCATAAAAAAGAAAAATAGCAATTCGTATTAAAATGAAATACATAATTACAGTATTTGTGAATATTGTTTTTTATTTACCCACATTCTTATTTTTAACCTAACTTTGAAAATTTTCTTTATGTCATGTCATCAGAAACATTTCAACCATTATATTATGATACAAGACACAATTTAGACCATTGCTTTTTTATAGTCATATATTTTTATAGATATTTATATGTCCATTATTTTACAACATTGGACATTTTAAGAAGGCTACACCCACATCATTTTACATTAGTGACATATTATTATCATTCTCTTGATTCATGTTAGATCAAGTTTATTCAATTGTTTATTATTATATAATAAGTGACATGATTAAATATGAAAACGAATAGAAAATAGATAGTTTATACATGAAATACTAATAAATTAATATATACCTTAAAACATATATGTGAAATATTATATTACTATCCGAACTTTAATTTTAAAATATGTTAAATATATTCATATTATTTTCTCATTTTTTTACATTCATATTAAGTACTACATAATGTTTTGTCTAATTTGAATTTGTAAAAATAGTATGTATGAAAATAAAACTAAGAATGTCTATTATGAAGATAAATTAATGTTGGAAAATTTTGGTTTGTAGACGAAATAAGTTTGCAAATGATCAAAATAGCCAACATAGTTCGATAATTCATGAAATAACACACTCGACTTTTCAAAAGTCGAGAGATGTTAAAATGATCGACTTTTCAAAAGTCGAGAATTATTAAACAGATTTAACTACAAATTAACAAACCTCTAGTCGAGAGAAATCTCTCAACTTTTGAAAAGTGGAGAGGTTGATTTTAATTCAAAATATGATATATTTCCCCAGATTTTACCATAACATCATCTATGTTCTAATTAGTATATTTAATTAAAATGATAACTAGTACACGTTAGCTATTAACTTAATACATAATTAATATTTATTCGAATTCATAAATTTGAATAAATTTTAATGAATATGTAATGATATGTTCTAATTATCATGTTAATTAAATGTAATAGTACAAATATGGAGAATACGGCAGGTACATTTTGGCGTACAATAAAATTTTATATATTTTTTTTCAACGCATGAACAGTAAACTGATATTAAAAAAAAATTACTCTCCTCCAAAATGTACCTGCCGTATTCTCCAGATTTGTACTATTGCATTTAATTAACGTGATAATTATAACATATCATTAAATATTCATTAAAATTTATTCGAATTTATGAATTCGAATAAATATTAATTATGTATTAAGTTAATAGCTAACGTGTATAAATTATCATTTTAATTAAATATACTAATTAGAACATATATGATGTTATTGTAAAATCTGGAGAAATATATCATATTTTGAAACTTCTCAACTTTTCAAAAGTGGAGAGATTTCTCTCGACTTTTCAAAAGTCGAGAGGTTTGGTGATTGTAATTAAATCCGTTTAATAATTCTCGACTTTTGAAAAGTCGATCATGAAAAGTCGAGAGTGTTATTTCAGGAATTATCAAACTATGTTGGTTATTTTGATCATTTGCAAACTTATTTCGTTTACAAAGCAAAATTTCCCTTTTTTTCTCTAATATAAAACTATAATTTTAAGGGTTCTCAATAATACTGAAAATATTATATTTGTGTTTTGTTCAAACAACTAGAATATTAAATAATTTCGAAAATTACTACAAATTGCATGTCAAAACGTACATGACTTCTCAAATTTATAAACATGTATCAAATAGTACTGTTATTTTTAAAGTTGTAAATGCAAAAATATCCTATGATGTTAAAATAATTTTATTTATGTTTTTGCTTTATTAAATTTCGACATTTTTTATTTTTTATTTTTTTCACAATAAAATGTGATGTTATTTATATTTTTAAATTTTTTTTACTGCACTTTTTTTTATCAATTAAAAATTATTAGTACTGAGGCAATTTTTGCAGAGAACAATCCGAACTGAGGCAATTTTTCCGCACTCGTCGAGATTAATATAGTATGAAATAATTTTATCATTAAAATGAAAAAACATAATTATCATTCTGGTCGCGCAACACGAATATTAATTATCCTAGTAAAGTCTAATTGCCAAATTGAAACAATGCATCCCACGATATATATATATTCATGAAATATTGGTCGTTCTGTAATCATGAAATTGAACCAGTATCAGCAATTGATTATATTCATGAAATATTGGTCGTATCAAATAGTTCACAACTTTTTTAGCATAAAAGAAATGAAGTAAAACAAGATTCACCTTTTTTAGCAAAATTGGTTCGTTTCGAAAATTGACTTTATCGAATCTGGCAGAAAGAAGAGAGGAGGCGATCTCTTGATATTTGAGAGCGGATCAAGAGATAAAAAGCTAGGGTTTCGGCACTTCGCAAGACCTAGATGAGAGGCGATCCATGCAGGGAGATCGATCTACATAGCGAAGAGCCATACAAGGAGCTCGAGCTGCTGGGAGAGCATTAGAGACAAGTCGTCACAGGCCGATCTTTCTTCTAGGGAGAGAAACGACCACGGAAATAATGGAAGGTTTTTGCAAAATAACCCAGCTGGGGAGAGGAAAGAGATTGATGCAAACGGAATGAATGTGCCCATTTATTCCGTCTATCACCATCATGTTCTAATTATCACAGCGTGAATCTCAAATTAAATCAGACGGTCCAAAACCTTTAAGTACAGTAACGAGTTTACTTAATTAAGTACTTTAGCTTTTCTCATATATATATATATATATATATATATATATATATATATATATATATATATATATATATATATATATATATATATATATATAACTATTAGGGGGCGTTTGGTTGGAGCTTTACAATCAGAATGCCTTGGCATACTCAATCATGGATTTCATTCCCATGTTTGGTTTGCGCGCTAGGTAATAAAGTAACGGAATACTCCATTTCCTAGGGCATAATTGATGGGAATATGATTACCACTAAAATTGGTGGCTTTTCTCTATTCCCATGAGAAAGGAATTGCATGTCATATCATATTGTGATTATAAATACAACATATTCATTAAATTAATATATTTATATTAAATTGTTGTCATAAAAAATACATTAAAATATATCATTGCAATAATAAAATTAATAATTCGTCTAAATACGAAATAACTAAATTGGTTTAATTAATATTCCTTGAATTCCTCCACTGATTAAACATTTGTTCGGCCAGGGTATCTCTCCAATGTGTCCACTCGTCACTTGTTTCGATTGACAAATCAATATGTTCAATAGAGAATACGTTTAGCAATGCAAGTGAAAATATTGCAAAACTTGTAAATTGTTTTCAATTTAAGTCTGAAGATGCAGCAAAGAAAGATAGAGTATTTGAAGAGCTAATGAAATTACCAGGATTAACGAGTCAAGACCGCACGAAAGCATGAGCTCTTATTTCAAAAGATACATGCATGACAAAGTACTTTTTCACAATAGTATGCCTTGACATTGAATTCCTTGACATACTTTATGCCAAGGCGTTTTTCAAAGGTCCAACCAAACGGCCCCTAATTACTGACTTTTTATAACTCACTATAAATTCATAACCTACCAACCATACAAGTAACTCTCATCATCTAACACATCATTTGCCCATGAAATTTGAGTCCATTCATTTGCATTAGAAACATTCTCCTTCAAGTTCTCTCTCGGCAATGCTTTGCGTGCTTGCGGCCTCGTAGGCATTGTTTTTTCCTCTATTATCGTGGAGTCTTTTCCTGTTAATCTTTGCACCGTGGACATGAAATTCGCTACATTCGTCTCCACGAATTGCGTCTCTATGTAGGTTATCTTTACTTCCTTAGTTTGCCGGCCTTGCGATTCGTTCGACATAAAATAAGGGTGAATTTTAGAGGAAGAGAAAAAGCAAATGTATATCAGAACAAAATTATGAGAGGGTTGAAGAAGAAAATGTGAATCCTATAAGGCCATTTATAGAAAATTAGAGATTTGATACTAAGTGATGTTGACACAAAGAAACATTGTTTGTGGTACTAGCCTTAGTAGTATACAGAGAGAGAGAGAGAGAGAGAGAGAGAGAGAGAGAGAGAGAGAGAGAGAGAGAGAGAGAGAGAGAGAGAGAGAGTGGAGAAGTGGGCTATAATTGAACGAGTCAGTTGTAAAGCATAAAAGATTTGATACTAAGTGATCTTGACATCTTTTGACACGAGAAAGAACCCAAATTAATGAGAGGCTGAGCCTCCATACTTCCGAGTAATTTAGTATCGATTAGATTAGATTAGTCAAGATGGTGGGCTCCTTGTCAAACAAAATTAGCCTGGTCTTTTTGGGCACAACACATGTTGTTTGTAATCTAACGTGATATAAACCTTTTGTTTAATTTAAGGTTAGACAATATGGACCGAGAATCTGAAGATTGACGAGTTCCAATGAAAAATTATAATGATGCTATTTTGGGCCATACGAAATTAAGCTTACGATTCAACCTTCAGTTTAATTTATATTTTTTAAGGTTATATACATCCACATGACCTTTAAATTATGACCTTTAATTTCCTAAGGCCCAAAATACTATCATTGGATTTCGTCAATCTTCAGAATCTTGGTCCATATTGGCAAAAACCTTAAAGGAAAAAATTATAGGAAGGCTAATATATATAGTCAACACAAAACAAAATTTAAGTTTGGGGACCCACACAAGCCGTTACCCTAGATCTTGTGCATATAATTAAAATACTTGTAGAGTGATGTAATTTGTGCAATATATAATAGCTCTTTATCACATGGAAATGTTACCATGAATTCATTATGCTTGGACTCTCTTTTTACGAATGGTTTATGCGGTAAATTGCGTTATATATCGTCGATAAGCACGATATAGCATGTTATGGAGGTAAAATGCCGCAAGTTGCGATTTTGTAGTTTTGTTACGATTTTTGATGATATATTCATTTTGCGGCCGTTACAGCGTGAAGCGTGGAACGATGCACTACTGTTTTTTCGCAAAATTATTTTGAACTGTTTTTAATTTACGAAAAAAACTTGTAAAACTTATATTTATGAGAAATTAAAAAAAAAAATCAATAGTCATGAAAATTCATAGTCCATCTCCTTGAAAATTAAGAAGTTAATATCACATTTATGAATCTTATCTTTAAAAACTTCGTGATATTTACGCTATTTTTTTTAGCGGCAAATTTTCATTACCGCATCTTTTTTTATTCTTAAAAATATTCTAGTCAATGAGGTAGGTCTTCGTCATCACTATGTTCCATATTATTAGTCACGTGCCTCCAAAATTACAGACCGATTTGACAAATGATAACACAACAATACATATGTGATCTTTTCATATTAGGATTAATATTAGAATTTATAAAATATGATTGGTTCAGAGAGATTTTCATAAATTAATGTATTATAGAGTAGTGGTCTCTTGCATTCAGGTAATCAACTAAAAACAATAATAAATTAATATTCAAATATTTCTGTTAAATCTATCTCTTAAATCAATTCTACTATTTCAATTGTGAAATAAATATTTGGAGAACTTACAGTCATGAAAGGATCATCATAACAGCAACCAAAAAAGACATTAAATCGCTTACGTGGCATCTTCTCATTGGGTATATTTGTTAGGAGGAGCTTTATTTTCTTATTTTTATTACATATGTGGTGCAATATTACAAAGCATGTGTATTGTCGGAATCGAAAGCTCACCTCATTTAAGGACTGTTTCAAGAACTACGTGCATGTCACGATTTATAATATCACGATATATATATTATATATATTCTCTTCGATCATGCACATGCATTGATACGCACATTTGAACCATACATATCACGTAAAAGTTCGATTGTCTCCGTGTAAACTACAATATGGACTCGTGTCTTGTAAACTTTGTCAAAATTTAATTAATTCAGTGTAAAGGGTCCTTATGAAGTGTCTATTAATATGAAGCATAGTACATTAATGTCCATGTGAATATACTTGATGGGTCTTTTGAACATTTATATTATGGCCATGTTATGTAATGAAAAAGATTTGTCAGGATAAGATTCCGTGAATGAATGAATGATAATAATTATAATAATCACATGCATGCATGTGCACCATATTAATCTAGTATAGTCTAGAGAAAAAATATGTATCGTACCAAATTCCACAATGGACCTACCTAAAATGAAAACACTAAACCTATTAACCTAATATGTAATGCAAACCTTAAAACCTGATAATATTATTTTCTAGTAATAATGCACTCACTTATTTATCTCTTATATACAAAATAGTAATAGAAACGCTAATAATTTATTTATTTAGATTTAACATGACATGACTACATGACTATTTACGTAAATAAGGTAGGAATTTTGGAACAGTTGAAACATGACAAGTAATGAAGGCCTACATCTTTATTTCATCGAAATTAGGCCCACATCATTATTAAATCGTTAATTAGGCCCACATCACAAATAAACATCATTTATACGTAAATTATATGTTTGTATAGGGTTCCTAAATTATACCAAACTTTGCATAATTTATAAATAATCTAATAAATGAATTGAGAGAAATATAACCATGTAAAAGCAACATTTAAATTAAAAATTTATATAATACTACAACATAGCAATAAACAAATAAATTGTTTTTCAGGCTTTTATAATTGAAAAAAAAACTCAATTTTGCTCTCTCAACTCTTAAAAAAAAAGTACAAATTACATCCCAAACTTTAATTTGTTCCTTTTTACTTCATGAATTCTTGATTTTGCTCATTTTTGTTCCTTCCATCAGTCAACTGCCTAATCATCAGTTCACTGATGATGTGACATTGTGACGTGGTATTTTTTAGTTAATTTGAGCGATGACGTGGTAAAATTTAAGAAATATTAAAAACATTATTTAAATCATACCCATTAATCATTGTAACCCAACTCATTAACCATTAATTAAATCCAAACCCAATAATCATTAATTAAACCCAAATCCAATAACCCAAACTCAATAATTAACCCATCTTTCTTTCTCTGGACTCTCTCCCAAGCTCTCTCTCTCCTGCGCTCAAATGGGAGAAAATTGAATATGAGCTCAAATTCAGTTCAAAAGTTCGAATAATATGATCAGAATATGAATGTTTTGGAAACAATTCAAATTTGAGCAAAAATGGAAAGGGGGAAAGAAAATTGTATGTTCAATTTGTGTCTGAATCCTTTCGAGCCCATTCAAATTACAAAGAAGAGAAATAGAAACAAGAAATGGTAAACTATTTTTTTTTTCAGTGTCTAAATCCTTTAACTTGGGGTCAAAAGTAGCCTAATATTTTAAGTGAAAATGGATTTATTATTCTTTATCCTCCCAACAATATATTCCAAAAAAAAAAAAATATCCTAAAGAATAGTCTTCTACCTAGGACTTAGAACATACAGGATAATCAATTGACAAGAATTGGGTATCAAAATTAGCCCCTAACTAAGAGGGTTAACAAAACAAAGAGAAAAAAACACATTTTAATTTACACCTTTTTCTCCTCAAGAGTTCTTAATCCGAGATTGGTTTCTGTTGTTCCAACTTCAATAAAAAAAATTGAACGCAAAAAAGAAAATAAAAAACAGAGAGATTGGTTTTTGTTGTTTCTGAATTGTTTGAATGTGCGGATTAAGCAGGAGAAAATATAGAAGAGATAATTGGTGGGGTTGAACTTGAGGTTATGGGGCAGAGAGCTAGAGAGCTGGGCGCGAGAGAGAAGAAGAATCGCAAGAGAGTCCAGAGAGAGAGAGCGCGCTCGTGAGAGAGATGGATTAATTATTGGGTTTGAGTTTAATAATGATATTGATTATTGGATTTGAGTTTAATTAATGATTATTGAGTTGGGTTATAATGGTTAGTGGTAATGAT